>VZSR01003807.1:570035-656918 GCA_013398615.1 Brachypodius melanocephalos | reverse complement strand
TTAATTCCTCTTGCTTAAACTTTTCATAGAAGTTAGGAAATTGATTCTTTCCCTCTGCTCCACTTTAGGGATTCAATTACTTAACCATTTTGTTCTTGACTCAACTGCTGGTTATGGTTGGCAATTCACTTAAAGATTTCTGCTTTCTGTATCTCAATTATGATCAGACAGGGTTGGTGCACTAAATGCTTGAGATTGTTGATAATGCAGGTAGGAATTGCATAGCATTATGGGACAACAAAGCAGTGAAAAACGCATCATCAACTGAGTCAGTGTCTTCTAGATTTTACAGAACTCTTCATTTTGCTTTGGTCTTTCTTCCCTCCTCTTCACTCTTTATTCCCCTTCGTTACATTGGTCATATGAAATCTGGATCGTGACACCTGTCTGAATGTTCCCTTGTTATTCTCTTGCTTTCTTCTCTTCTCCATCCGTTGTAATACCAAATTGAGTTTTTCTTCTGTATATTTTTTCATCTCAAGACACAAGTCTTTGCTACTTGCTTGTGATGATATTTTTTGTAAACTGTATACAGTTCCTTTTATTTTAACTCATGTGTTGCTTTCAGTAATATTTTCCCTGATTTTGTAAGCATCAGCTCTCAGCAAGGAATTGGGGTTTTTGTTTGCGCTTGCTTTTTTTTTTGGAGTGCTAGTCTGATCAAGTGCCAGAGGTAGTTTACATCAGGAATTATGAACTTGGTGGTCAGAGCTACAGCTCTGTCTGTTCAGAACTCTACCTAGGCCACAGGTGAGAAGCCACTCAATTCTCCTTCTGGGCTACCATGTGTCATGCAGGTAGTTTATAACAAAGAATAATTTGTTATGTAGATTGTCCTGTGAGTTGTTGTTAAGACTGTCATAGAATGGCTTAACAGTTCAAGTATATTTCAATTGTGGATTGCCTTGCAATGTTTTCTTGTGTTTTACATTATCTTTACAGTAGTCTAATTTTTTAAATACTTATTTTCATTTCAGGATGACACAGAAGAAAATTCCAATGATGGCAGTCAGCCATCCAAAAGACGGCGTATGGGCTCAGGGGACAGTTCTCGGAGCTGTGAAACTTCCAGTCAAGACCTGGGGTAATACTGTTTTTTACAATTCCCACTTTTTATTGCAAGTCCGACTTCAGTGTTCAGCATGCTTATGTATTAGCTCTTTTTTCATTTCTTGTGTATTCTTCATACGTCTTTCCAAAGTGAGACATTTATATAGATGTCATATAAATAGCTAGATGTCTATTGCTCCCAACATATTTTAAGGCATTTTATTTTAGACTGCCACAAAAAGTGCTGCATCTGGTTTACAATTAGAAGTACAGTTTACGTGTTTTTAAAATATTGCATACTGGAATGAATTTTGACTCTGTAGTACTTGCTTTTCCTGGTGTCCTCTCCATTATGATGGGTATCAGTTTCTTCAGAGTCTGTCCCTTAGCATGTTGATAAATAGTGCTTTAGAGAAATATGTGTGGGGTTGAGTGTAACAAAGTGACTTTTGAAACAGGTTAACAGGATGCAGTGTTTTAAAGTGCTTGTTGAACTTTGTAGTTACTGTTCATTGACATATAAATAGGAATTACTGAATTTCTAGGGATGTAAGTAGTATTCTTAAGGATTGGTGTGATTTGTTGTAACATTGTTCTTATGTTTAGGTATAGTTATTTTCCTGCTGAAAATTTGATAGAATACAAATGGCCACCTGATGAAACAGGAGAATACTATATGCTTCAGGAGCAAGTCAGTGAATATTTGGGTGTGACTTCCTTTAAAAGAAAATATCCAGGTATTTATTTTTGAAGTTTTTCTTCTAAAAGCTTGTGTTTCTAAACATTTTGGGTGCGGTCTGTGCTTCTTCGGTAATAGGATGAGCTAACTGTTAAAAATAAAGACCCAAGAAAAGCAGACCTGGATTATACTTGTACTTGATATTTGCATTACTGGAGATATAATGTATCCACTGGTTTTCAAAGTAATATAAGACTTTGTGCTATTGCCAGTGAAAATTTGCAAACAAGTCTGAGTTGGGGGTTAGATTAGCAAGTTCTGTTTGAAAACTGATGTCAATTTTATTTTTAGTGATTTGTTGATGATTTCTTACTGCGTAACTGGATCTCTGTATTTTGTTTCCTGAATTGTGGCAACATTCCTACACTGTGGAAAAATATTATGTTTGTGGAGGTTCTAGTATTTGAGTATTATGTGGGTATTTGAGTATTATTCAGAGTTGTCAAATCTGGCTTTTTTGGGGGGGGAATTTGTTTTTAAAAATCATGGTAAAAGAAAAAAGACTGTACTTTCAGTGCTTGGTAAAATTTTCTGCATCTGAACTTATACATTAGGTTTCTTTAGTTTTTCTGTGAATCATGACTACAGGCAGGGTCTTGACCTACAATAGGTCAAGAAAATTTACCATGTCCCTACATTGTTAAATTTAAAATTGATTTATAAAGTTGTCATGTTTCTTGGAATACCAGTATAATACAGGCTCTAGCTGCCTGGAAACAAAACTGTTGAAATACTTTGACAGTGCTTATGGGGGTGTTTCAGTTATTGCACACATTTTTATTTCTCTTTTTTGATTTTTTTGAGATTTAGAAAGGCGAGATTTATCTCATAAGGAGAAGCTCTACCTCAGAGAACTAAATGTTATCACAGAGACTCAATGCACACTAGGTAAGAAAACAATTTTTACACTTCTTATTACAGCATAAAAAGTGTGGCACTCTGAAAAAGAGGGTTCAGTTTGGTAGAGAAGAATTGCGTCCCTCTCACAATTCTGAAATTAATACCGGTTTATTATTAGATTAGTAAATTTGCCATAATGTTTCAGTATTCCAGATTTTTTATTAACAAATATGTTTTGGATCTATTTAAATTACTGAGAGGGGATTTTGCTATATTCTAAACTAACTTCTAGAAGCTTTTTCCTCTGAGAAGAGAGACCACCATAATTGTGTGGTCTCATATATATACATTATATGTACAGATATACATGGTAGTATATATTGCATATATATGTACAGGGTGTCTTTATATATATTGGTCTTATTTTGCTGCATTGCACTGGAGCCCAGCAAAAATCAGTGTATCTTAAATGGTTCAGCTTCTATGTTAGAAATTAGAAGAGTGTATATTAAGGCACTTCAATATACTTGAAATGGATTGATGGAATTTTTGAGGCTTGTATTGAAAGGGCTTTTTTCTTACTCTAAAAAATCTCAGTGTTATTTTGTTATAGTGTCTTTATTTTGATAGTAATAGCATAAAACTAAGAGTATTGTTTATTCATATAAACAGCTAATTTTTCTTTTGAATACCTCCAAAATATGTGATTTGGACATGTTAGAGGTTAAATGATGCTGCCATGTTATATTTTTCTGTGTATCGGGAGTCTGTGAAAATGTAATGTTATTTTATATGCTAACAGTCTTTAGTATACCATCATTTCTCATGTGCAACCTGTCTATTCTTCATTCACTCAACTATGCTAAGAGAACCATACCTAATTCTTATATATAGAGGAAAATGTTACATTCTGCTTCATATATCCAATAGAGATGTGTGCTAACTACCCTTGTTTTTAAAATTATAGTTATAATCAGTGGTAGTAACATAAATCATTCTGTGCTATTGTCCATATTTGGACATTAGTTGTTTTGGAACCTTCAGGGGAGGAGATCTGCATTGTACCTGCAAACTGAAGCATTCTGACTTCTGAATTTGAAATACTTTTAATTGGGAGTCAGAAGTCTGTGTGCAGTTTGCTGCTCTGAATTGCTCTCCTAATGATTCTTCCCTGATTTGTATAGAGACTTTATGTAAACCTCATAATTTCAGTAAAGATTCTGCAGGGTAGTGAAACTTCACCAGGAAACTGAAACTAGCAGTCCACGAGGTCCCATCTAGAGCAAAGGTTCTGCCTCACCAGTGAGTTTAATAGGTGCTTGAGTCAATGTGAAGGGATCCATAGCTGTAAGTAATGACAGGAGTCCTGGGTACAAGCAAACTCAGCCTTGAAAGCTAAATGGCACCAGTTCCCTGCTACTTGAGAAGGAAAAGCACTTTAGCTACTCAAAAACTTTGAGTAGGTCATTGTGGGCTATAAATAACCTACAGTTACTTTTGCCAGATAGCATCATTATTGCTTTTATTTATTTCAGGTCTAACAGCTTTGCGTAGTGATGAAGTAATTGATCTTATGATTAAAGAATACCCTGCCAAACATGCTGAGTATTCTGTTATACTGCAAGAGAAGGAACGGCAGCGAATAACAGATCATTACAAAGAGTATTCTGTAAGTAATTACCATTTAACTGAACCAAATCTGCAATGGGAGTGTGAGAAAAAGTTCTTCTCAAACTGATAGTAAAAGGTATGTGAATTAACGTAATTGTTTTTATTCCAGCAAATGCAGCAGCAGAACACACAGAAAGTAGAAGCCAGTAAAGTTCCAGAATACATTAAAAAAGCTGCCAAGAAAGCTGCAGAATTCAACAGCAATTTAAACCGAGAGCGGATGGAAGAAAGAAGAGCCTATTTTGATTTACAGACACATGTAGGCAAAGTTAAATTTCCTGCCAGTTGTGAGGAGGGAGCTCCTTGCTTCTTTTAGTGAAGTTGGTTTTGGTACCATTTTAACTATTTTCAAGGGGGTTGATTATTTTTATATAGAGACTTACAGTTTCGCTGTTAAATGAGTAGTACTGCTAAAAATAATAATCTCAAATATATTGAACCTGCAAACTTTTTTAACTTGAAAATACTTGTCTGTCTCAGGAAGCTCTAAAAAATCTCAGTGTTATTTTGTTATCATGTCTTTATTTTGATAGTAATAGCATAAAACTAAGAGTATTGTTTATTCATATAAACGGCTAATTTTTCTTTTGAATACCTCCAAAATTTTGCCTCACAATACCTGAAGTTAAAAAGAAAACTATTTAATACCTAAAAGTGTGCTGCCTGTCAATATTATGCCTTTGTTCTTTGTTAGGTGTTATATTATATTTGTATTGCATATGTTACATGCCTCTATGCGTGATTTAAAAAAATTATTTGGCATTTTGAAGCAGTGCTGTTCTGCTTCTATAAAAGCAGTAAAGCAAACATGGCTTGTTACATGGCAGTCCATTATGGAAAGTTTTCATTTTCCTGAAATGGAAAATGAAACTAATCTAGCTTTAGAGACAAGATAGTGGATAATTACTTCCGTTTCCTTCTAAGAGGAGGAACGCTTCTTGTGTAAGCTTCCCCTTTCCATAGATTTATATTATTAACGGATTTTTAATAGTACAGTCTGGTTTCAGCATTAGATGGATGTGTTCTTTCTACTCTAAAGCAATATTGACCAATAGTGACAATTCATGCTAAAGATGCCTGTCACAAATGTTAATGTTTACCGTTTCAATTTTAGATTTTAATTTCGAAATTATTTTTCATAGTATACTGTTTAAAGGGATCTTACCTAATCTTTGTTCAGTTAATTAGATACTTAGGAATTGGATTTAATCCGTGATAGTGTTTTCTGAGTGGAATCTCTTAGCATTTTAATGAATTGAAACTCAGGTAGCTGTTCCGATTCAGTAAAACTGGCAAGTTAAAAAATACTTCGAGGGGTATTTGGTGAGGAAGGCTCAACTGTTTCTATGTGAAACAAAAATGTCATTGTTTTATATTAAACAATGCAGATAATCCAGGTGCCTCAAGGAAAATACAAAATCTTGCCTACAGAGAGAACAAAGGTTAGTCCTTATCCAGTGGCTCTCATACCCGGCCAGTTCCAGGAATACTACAAAAGGTATTTAAAAAGCATTCCAACTGCCAATTCTGTTGCACTGATCTCTTCTGTCTACATGTAGCAGGTGGAAAACATTTCAGTGTCTTTGCTGTAAGGTTTCAAATTAATTTTAGTTTGCAAATCTTAATAATCTTCAAAGACGCACAGTGTGACAGCTTGTGTCAACAAAACAGTGCTGACGGCAAGAGCACTGTCTCTGCTGATGTATTGCAGTGCCTGAGATTTGGCCTGCTTAGGTGTTTACCACAGTAAAAAGGGACACTGATTTCACTCCTGCCACCTTCCTGTTTACTTATCGTCTGCCTCTGCATGTGTGCTAAAATTAATGTTTTTATATCAAAGGGTTGTAATGGTGGCTTGTGATCATGTGTCTTCTGTGTGACAGTCTTGCTGTTCTATTTTGAATTTTTAGAAACTTTAAAAAAGAATTTGGTCTTGTGGTTTAAGTTTGATGTTGGATTTGTAGGCAAGAGAGAAAGAAATTGCAAGCTGGACCTTAACATTTCATGAAAAATGTGTTACTTGACTGTTGACATAAATTTAGGATTTTACTAGCAGCATGCTACCATTGAACAGATCCATACAGATTTGAAGATTTTGCTGAAGTCTTACTGTTGTACAACAGAGACAATATTCATGCAACATGTGCTTGGTTTTCTGTAGAGAAGCTCTTTGTCTGCATGTGGCTTGCTCCTTCCAGTGTGTGTTCATACAGCCCATCCCAAATTTGCATGTTACAGGATGTTCCTGAAGGACTTCAATTTTATTAAATCAATTGAATTAAAATTACTTTGCGTTAGATTTATTTTGCACTTGTAAGCTGCTAGTGAAACTGCTTTTCTGTCTCAATGAAGGACACAACCTTTCACAATATGCAGCAAAATAGTATCCTGTTCCTTACAGTGCTTGTCCTCAGCAGTAAGAGGACTTTCACTTTTTTCTTAGTCTTTAGGATTAAAAAGAAAAAGGGTAGATTATGCATGTTGGCCAGCTATAAGCAGCGTGATTACACATTTGCATTCTTCCAAAATTACATTCTCATACACATTTTTTTTGTTCCCAATAATCAGCTATACGGCTGTATTCTTGACTTCGCTGTGGACATGTTCGTGTGTCCTGGGTTAAAACTGTACACATGTTACGGGGCACTGTACATTCATAAACAAAGTGTATGATCTGTTGGGCATAGTAACATGGATTGGTTAAAACTTTGCAAATATACCTGTGTTCCATGAATATCTGCTCTATAAGTAAGACAAGTACTATACATGGTATCACGTTTGGGAGGAGAAATTAGTATGTTTCCTTTGTTTTCAGAACTGCATGTTTTTATGTTCCTTCCTGAAAAAAGGGAGACTCTTACTTATTAAAGTTCCTGTGTACTGTGTGACTTAATATTTATCCATAAAGTACACTTGAATGAATGAATTCTGTTTATTTAACTTCAGATACTCTCCAGATGAACTTCGTTACTTGCCATTAAACACGGCTCTTTATGAACCTCCTTTGGATCCGGAGCTGCTTACCCTGGACAGTGATGGAGATTCAGATGATGCAGAGGAAGGGCGAGGTGATGAAAAAAGAAAAACCAAAGGCAATTCGGTGAGACAAATTGAAAGTATTCTTGAATAAAAAAAAAACACCCTTTCTCTTCACTTTTGTTAGTTTAATTAGTTTCTTAGAATCTTTGAACATTTGCAAAATGAAGGGAAGACCTTTTTTAGTACTTCTGTTTATTTCATAGCATTGCTCTCCATTGCTTTCTGTTTTGGTCCATTTTCAGAGTAAATTGAACAAATATTTGATATTTCAGGCCTTATCCTCCTTTTTAAAAAATTTCTTTTGTTTGTTTTGTTTAAAGAAATTTTGAAGAAGCGTTCCAATGCAGCTCTTCATTATGCCCGTTTTCCTAAGGGGAAGTTGCTGGCATTTCTGAGGAGAATGAATACTGTAGTTCAGGTCACAGTATCTTTTGCTGTTTGAAGTCCTACAGAATATGTCCCAAAAGCAAAGGTGTTGATAAAGTCATAGCTTTTTTTTTTTTTTTTTTTGTGATGTGGAAGCAGCATGTACTCAGTATAGAAAGTTACTTCATTATAGTTTAGAAAGAAGGTAAAAAGCACTGTGTTTTTTCTTTACAATACAACTTTTAAAAGATTCTTATGTTCTCTCCACTTGTGCAAATGCAAAATTTAATGTTAGCTTAAATTTAAGAGAAGCTTTCACGTATGTACCTTGACAGTGCTTTAAATGCTCAAGAGCCAGCTGAGAATCAAATTAGCTGAATACAACTGAACCATTGGTGTATTGGTGCAGTTTTCGTGTTGGTGACAATCTCTTTCCAGAAGTTTAGCCCTAATTTTAACAGCAGTGGAATGTCACAGTGCATTTAGCAATTTCTAGCATGATTGATGAACATGTTTGACGGTGGGTATGTACAGTTCTAAATTTTGTCATGCAAATATTTATCTTCTTTGAATTTTGTAAGATACTTATAATTGAAGAAAGGAAGAGGTCAGCTTATAGGTTAACAAAAGGAGAGATAGGTGTTTAATACACTGTTTCTGCTTGCATTTTTGTGAGAAGAAGCAATCATATAAACATAACATGCTAAGTGTCAACTCAAATTTTGAGTTTAATCACACTCCAGCTTTTTTACAGTTGGTCAGTGTCTTTAACCATTTTTTCCCAGTTTTCTTTTCCATTGACTTCCATTCTCATTAGTGGTAAAGAAGAGTAACTGGACCAAATAGGCTATCTTTTTGATTTTTCACAGAGGCTCAGAAATATTTTTTTTTTTTTTTTTGGTGACAGAATACAGAAGGAAAAATGTCCTTGAGTTTGAAATGCATAGAGAAGTGTAGAAGATTGATAATCAGATTCCTGTGAAGTGGTTTTGGCTATGGGAGCAGAGGTCCACAGTTAGTCATTGAAGGAGGCATATAGTTCAGAAAGAAACACAGAGGTGGGGCATTGTTAGATTTGGGCTACGTACTGTTTGTCAAATCTCCCTGGTGAGTCTGACATTATGCTTTATAACATTTCCTTTTTCACAAAGCCCACTGCTCCATTGTTGGAGTTGGTAGCAGTTTTCTTTCCTGTAGTGTTTTAGTGGGCCTTACCTAAAAAACTCTTCCCCTAAAATAATGGTGAAACATTCCATCTCTTGTTGCCACATAGTTCAATCTGCTTTTGTGTTACACTCCGCCATTTGCTCTGTGTCTGTTTTGTCTGTTTTGATTTTAAGACCTGGGGCACAAGCTGATTACTATTGTGTTTTTACAGAGTGTGTTTTACTGTAGGGTACCATTGTTATTTGGCCTCTTGGGTTTTATTGTAATAAATGTGAGTAATCACACTGCTTCCTTCTGGAGCTTTTTCGAAGCCTTTATTAACACTTCTGAGAAAAGTCTTGTGCTGCTGCTCTTAATTATGCCTACATTGATCTCTCACCCTCTTTGAACCTCTTCCCCTCTTTCTTGCCTTCTCATTCCTCAAAAAAAGAAAAAAAAAGCTTTAACTGGAAAATAAATTCTGTTGTTTGGTTCTGTATAAAATGTGGAAGCGTGTTTTGCCATTGATGGCTATTCTTCTGCTGCAGTCCAGATTAAATATTTAGATTGCTCCTGGTGAAAACAGTAGGTGAGGGTGGCAGAAGAAACCTTCACATATTTAATTCAAGGCTGTTCTTGTACATTTTAAATGCATGACAAGGGCACTTTTAACTTTTTGCTGGCCCTTTATGTTGTAAACAGCATCTTATATTTAGTTGATTTCTTGCTGACTTCTAATGAAAACACTTCAGAGATTTACACTGTTATGCTCCCCACACTGGTACCAAGACCAACTGCAAAAACATGACTGCTGGTCTGATGCCAGTCTCTTAAACCAGAAAAAAACAGATTATAAATGTTGTGAACAAAGGTGTTCTAGATTGTGATAAACCCCTTGCTTTTGCAGAAGGAATGACATATCCTTCTCTTACCTCAGTTGACTCTGAAGGGGCATAGGAAAGACTTGTCTGTCTATCCAAAAAAATAAAAAAATATAGCTATGGTATTTTTATTATAGGACAATTCGTCTGGCAATGTATCTGAAGGTGATTGCGCTACAGACAACCAGGAGGATTCTTTTCAGGGAAGACAAAAAACAAGAGACAAAAGTGCTACTCCAAGAAAAGATGGTTCCAAACGTTCTGTATTACCCAAATCAGTTCCTGGGTACAAGGTAGAAGAAAAAAGCCCCTGACTGAATTTTATTCACCAGCTTCTTCCTGAAGTAATTGGTTTTTCCAATAACGTGGAACTTCTGCTTGCTGTACTTCACTAGCTGTTCTCCTGTTGTGTGCTCCATCTGTTTGCTTCCTTATTTCCTTTTTGCTTATATTTAGTGTGAGGCTTTTCTTTACCCTAGCTGTACAGTGGCCTCCTATTGGGTTACCTTCTTAGATTCATAGGCAGTAATGCTAGAAAAATCCATTGTGGATTTATCATTGGAGCTCAACATCTCTGTATCTGCTTTAACATAGCAGTCAGAAGTATGTGCCAGTTTGAAGCTAGCATTCACTGTTACTTTTTTTTCTATTTCATATGGCAGCATACCAAGAGGGCAGTCCTGTAAAGTGCAGCTGTATGGCTGAACATATTGTTATGACATTAATTTTAAGTACAGCCTTTTATCCTACAATGTTACAATGTATTGGATGGAAGGCAAAAAGCTTACTACAGCTGTGTAGGCAACGTTATGTAACCCCTGTAACAGTATTTGGAAAATAGCTTTTTATGTAGTTCATACTATGTAGTAACATTTGTGGACAATATGCTTTTATCTAAACTAGAAACTTGGTGAGGATGTTGACATTTCAGCTATCAAGCAGCGATTGCCGAACCTAAGACCATAATCTTCAGTATTCCTGTATAATAATTTCAAGAATTATGATAAAAATACTTTTCAGAAGAAATGGGAATTGACATGCATTGTTTATGTGTTACTATTCTGCATACTGAGAGCGGATCTGAATAAACTGTAACACATTTAAAGCATATAATTATCTACTGAGAGGGATGAGAATTTTCCGTTGACTTTTTTGTGAGCAGGAATAAACCCATAAAGAGGGAAAACACTAAGTTAAGATAGGATTGAGTGTTTACCAGTCAGGAATGCTTGTTGACAGTTATGGGACAAGGACCACTTTTGTCAGTGACAAGTTTGTAAATACTGAGAATCTGTCTCAGCAAAAGTGAGCTGTTGATGGCTTGGATTTTATGTTTATAAATATTCACTGCCTGTGTTTACCAAGTTAATAGTAAATAAACTATAACTTACAATAAGAAGCTAATTTCCAGCAAGAATTGGACAGCTTTGATAAATTTCCTCTACATACAGTATCTGTACAAGTTCATAACAGACAGCAAGCTCCAGTTGCATTTTCTCTTTTCAGGAACTTATTAAGAAATGCGTGAACTGTGTAGATTTAGACTGTGATTACCACATATATATATATATATTTTTATATGTAACTTTGCAAGAAGTAGTAGACATAGAATACATTTCAGTATTCCCATGAACATGAAATCCAACGATGAAGGCTGAAATTTTACTTTAGCTTTGTTTAACCTGACATCAGAAATTGTGTGCTGTTGGTTTACAGAAGCTTCACTTAGCTGTGAGATGCCCAAGTGTTTGATTAGTTGAATCTATTTAATGGTCTTATGAATGCATAGAGAGAGAACTTGTGGAGAAGAACTTTTGGCATAGTTTTGGACTCAAAATTGTAGAAGAGCAGTAGTAGTGTACAGCACTGCATTTTGAAAATGGATTCCCATATCAATTACTGGTTCAAAATCACTGGTTCTGTCAGTAACAAGGTCTTACTATAAACTTACAGTGCCACATCTTTGCAATGTCAGCATACCCTGCCTGCATCAACCATCCAGCTGTTGTTAAGTCTGGGGTGGTAATGATATGTTAGGAGGGTGAGAGGATTGGCTTTCTTGTTTGTGGGAACATTTGAAATCTTATAATAAGCCAAATTACATGAGCTGTTTTAACTGGCATGACAGAATGATTCTTGTTTGTGAGTCTATAAAAACACCAGATAACAATATACCTATCATATGTGCCTACATATTAAGGCACTTTGAGCCAAAGGCTTAACTGATTCAAAATGTTTTCCCTGTGAAATCTTTATAATACTTTCGTTCTATATTGTTCTCCAATATTGGACTATTTTTGTAGGACACTAATCTTTTGGTTACATGTAGTTAAAATTGAAGGATAATTGCTATGGCATCAGCATATATATGTATACTTATAGCCACGTTATGAGTATTACAGGATTCCATACATTTCCACTGCGTTATTTTCAAGTAAAAGAAATACTGTATTTTATATGGAGTCTTTTTTATTATCAGTTCTTTAACAAAGAACGATTAGCATGTGTTTTACATTTTGTCGCGTTACAAGTAGTGAGTCTGTTGCTGCAGGACTGACTGCTACAATTGCACACACAGGGTACTGTTAAAAGTACAGGAGATTTTTTTGCACATAAAACTGAAATGTATTGAGTATCTTTATTTTGCAACACTTCTATTTTGGGTCACTGTATATGAAAATGTAACGCTTTGCATTCAGAATAGGATGTTATAAAAATGGTGTAGTTGGAAAGCTTACTTTGGCAGCTGCAGCACAGCAGCATGGAAGTGAAAACCTACACAGCACAGTCATTGTTTTGACCCTGCATTCATTTTCTCCCCTATCTTATCCCAGTGATATGGGGGTGTAGAAAGCAAAATTTACTCCTAATGAGATGGGATATTGTGACTTCCCATTTGGAATTGACAGACTTTTTAATAGCATTTCTGAAAGCCATTTATGGTGGTAGAATGGAACTGGATTAAAATGTGAATAGTCTTGATTTTTTTTTTTTACCTTTTTTTTCTCATTTTTGTAAAAATACTTCCATACTGTTGGAACTTCATGCTTAAAAGGCTGTGATTCTCACCCCTTTAGTATGCACAGTTTCTAATGAATACAGGTTTAAGACTAGATGAAAGCATTGTTAATAAATGCATCTATAGCAATGTCTACCTTGAGAGTTATATGTATCAGAATATGAACTGCACATACCTGTAACACTTGGATGTGTCCAAAAAGCAGCTCACTTTGGCTGGAGTGCTGGGGAGTGTGCTGTTGTATATTAAAGGCAGTAAAATACAAATCTGTAACAAGCCAGAAGTCTGATTAGAAAAGTGTGCTTGCTATGCTAGAAAGGCTTGGATTCTTAGATTACAATACAATTTTAAAAAAATTAGTCTAAACAATGGAAGGGTAAATGCTGCCACACTGACAAGGTTTAAGCATGTGCCACTTTTGTTGGGAGGAGCAGGGTATACAGGTATACATGTAGGACATGTAGTATAGTTAACAGTAAAAGAGTTTGTGTGTGGTTTTGCTTCCATTATATTTATTATTTTGTAGAAATGTTTGTGTGTTAGACTTCTTTTACTGTTTTATTATATTTATGTATAAAACAGGTTGACTTTGCTTTTTTAAAATAAATAAGCAAAAAAAAAAAAGTGTCTATGAATGCCTCTGTCATCTTTTGAAGGAAGTTACCTATAAACATACGGTGTGGTGGTCTACTTTCTTGAATAAAACTCCTTAGACCAAACAATTTGAAGCAGGCTCTAGCCATATTTTGACATAAAAAGCACATTAAAAATTTCAGAAAACTTAAAGCAATGCATCCTGATGCTTTAAAAATGAGTCAAGATACTATTTACCTTATTAGGTGCTATCAAAAACTGGCTGGGGAAAGAAACACACTTAAAAATAAGTTGTACTGCAAAAGATCTTTGTAATTATTTTTATTTATTTATTTATTTATTTATTTGGGTTTTCACTTTTTAAATGTTTTAAAATTAAACTTCATTCTTCTCCCTATGTGTGGTTGGTAGTTGACTGGGATTCTTGCTTACTGGCAAGCTGTTCAGCTCCCTCTGCTAGCTGGGTCTCTGCAGCAACATTGTTTTTTAAAACTGGCACTAGTCAGTTTAACATCAGTGAGTACTACATTAATTCTAGGCTGCATTTCTCACTAGTTGCATTATGCAGCAAAGCTCAACAATGTAACTACTGCCATGTTTCTGAAATTTGGAATGCCTTCTTCCTCTGGCCTCATCAGGATGAAACCATTGGTGAGTCTGTGAAGTTGGCACACAGAATACATAGGCAGATGTTCCACGCTGTAACAGAGTGCTATTTCTCTCACCCTTTAAATGGATCTCATGGACCCAGACACACTCCAGATGATCACTTAGAAAAATTATAAATGTAAATCTCCAGTCAAATGCAAGGCTCTTGTTTCTTACATGATTGTGACTAGATACAAGAAGGAATGGTAAAAGAAATACAGCCCTGTACAGCATAGCTAACCAGATAATTTGAAACTGGAGATAGAAAAAATCAAGTTTATTGCTTTTGTAATTAATTTTCCATATGTAGGGACAAATGTAATGAAAGTAAAAAAACCTTATATATAATTTCCTCCATAAACATGAAACCCACACAGAAATTCATGAAGTAGTGTTCTATACTGGAGTAATCTTCCTGAAATTTTTCACCCTATGTCACATTTAGTGTACCATGAGGAGAATATTAGCTGATGAATTAATAGGAAGATGCAAGTATGTGCTTTTGATCCAGTTGGATTTACATATAATTCAGTGACAAATGCAAAATTTTATCTAGTTAAATATACGATTCTTCTCAATGCTGCTGCTTGTCAGTGATTATTGTCACGTGTTTCAGGGTTCACACATCCTGACAGATAGTTTCTTAATTTTAATAGTTAAGGAGATAGATGACATTTCCTGTTGAATCTGTAAATTCTTCTGGAATGAATTTATAGCCCTCTTCTACCCTTCCAGCCAAAGGTCATTCCAAATGCTATATGTGGAATTTGTCTGAAGGGTAAGGAGTCCAACAAGAAAGGAAAGCCTGAAGCTCTTATACATTGCTCCCAGTGTGACAACAGTGGTGAGTATCTACATACAACACTAAATGGATTCCTAAGGGAATTTGACAGATCTGTTTGTGGACATATTTAGTGTATTCCATGTGTAGCAAGAGTTCAGTTGCTTTTTCTGTCCTTTGTTATGACCCCATCTCTCTTTCATGTTCTCTGTGCTCGCATACTCAGGAGGTGAGCTAAGCTTCATGTTCGGTAAAAGCAAACAGTCTAACTAATTTTAAATTCCATTTCAGGCATAAAAATAATAACACTGGTTTTAATCTAGGCCACCCTTCTTGCCTTGATATGACCCCGGAGCTTGTTGCTATGATTAAGACTTACCCTTGGCAATGTATGGAGTGTAAAACGTGCATTATATGTGGGCAGCCTCACCATGAAGAAGAAATGATGTTCTGTGATGTGTGTGACCGTGGCTATCACACTTTCTGTGTGGGGCTTGACGCTATCCCTTCAGGTAATAAAGTAAGAGTTACTTGTTCCCTTCCCACTTTCTCTGAGTCCTGGGCTCACTTTCAGAATTAATACATGCATTGCTTTTGAAAGAACAGTTTAAAACAAGTGTGACGGGTAAGAGTAAGAAACACTGTAGGAAAGCATTCACACTATAGGACCTGGATTTTTTACTAAGCTTTATTTCTGTATATTTTGTTGTGCACAGTTAAACCTGGCAATTCATATGTAGGAAATATAGTTGGCTTTTACAGCATAATCCAAACAGGCTCACTCAGAACTATTTATTTTCCATATCCATAGAATACTGAGATCACCTCTTTTCATTGAAGAAACCTGTAAAAGAAACAATTGGTGCATATTGCCAGAATATAGCTTTCACATTAATTGTGCTGTTTTAGCTTCTAAATGAAATAGTTGTCTCAATATTTGTAAAAACCTTTTAAAACCCTTTCATTCCCTTTTTTATTCTCAAATATCAAAACTGCAGCGGAAGTACCTCCCTGGTAGGCAGGCAAGCCAGTAGCTTTAAATTGCCCAGTCACTTACATCATGTAGCCAACTCAGGGCAGTAGAAAGAAGATAACAAGTGGTACTGTTGCTTTACATGTCATTTTAAGTCCATGGTGAGTTCATGAATATGTATTCAGTAGCAGTGACAGAACAGTACTGTTCCCTGGACAGTACTTAAAACACACTGTACTGCCCCATTCTGGGAAGCACTGGAGCTAGCTGTCACTGTCCTACAGTTTCTGTGGCTGATTTCACTTGGAGGCTGACCTAAGAATATAATCAAAATAGATTGTATGTCTACAAAACTACAAAATTACCAAAGCAGCCTTTGATTCCAGCTGTTGAAATATAAACAGTTAAATGCTTCCCCAACTGCCATTCATTTCTGCTCTAGGTAACTTCACGACCTCAACCTCTGGTCACTGACGTGAAAATATGACTGGCAAACTCAAGCATCTTTTGTAAAGCTCTTACCTAATAACCACCTCCTTGGCAGTGCTGGCACTTCCTGAGGTCCATGAAGATTGGTGTAGCCAGTGGTTACAGATAATGAGTCTGCATGGGAGCGTGAATTACGTATGCTGCTTTATAGCAAAGATGCTCAATTTTAAAAGCATGGGTTGTTCACATTAAAGGAAGTACTGCAAACAGATAAGCCCTTAACAGAATGGTGAAGGGCTGCCTAAATAGATGAGAGTAACAAACTTAGCTAGTTTCCCAATAATTGATAAATTTCTTTTCTTAGGTCGCTGGATTTGTGATTGTTGTCAGAAAGACCCTCCTGTACCCAGAAGAGGAGGAAGAAGGGGGAAAAACAGCAAGGAGGGCTAAGAAAAGCCCTAGAAACTTGCTGTCCAAAACTTAACTGCACAAATTAAAGTGATACTCTGGTGCTATTTAATCAACCACTCTATAAGAGGAGCAATACCACTTTTTTTTTTCCTTTTTACTAAATAAACTTTGTCTATGTAATGATTTTTTTTGTGATACAAGTCACTAATGTCCTGTCAGCTGTTGAGAGAGGCAAGCCAAATTTCCACGCAAAAAAAAAGAAAAGTCTTTCAGGAATGAAATGCATTTGTATAAAATTATAGTAACACACTTGTTTATTTCAGTGCACTTATCAGTAAGCTCTGTGAAAAGAAAATTACAGAGCAATTTAAATGTACCTTATTTGCATAGCAACTGGTTCTTCTGAAATACTCAACCAAAGCAAAAAGTATTCCTGGTAAAAGTTACTTCTAAAGAAGAGTGGGCATGAGACGACCTTCTTACAATATACTGCAAACCCCTTTCAGCAGAAATTTTCCTTGCAAGCTAATGACTTACTCATAAATATGAGATTGAAAAAAAAATCTCTCACAAAAAGCTATTAAGGGAAGTGTAAGAAAGCACCTCTCAAGTTTGAGGTACCTATGTGCTGTGTTGTTTTTAATGAGAGACGAAAATGTCATATTGACAAGTAACAACAGCTGAAGTCTCCCTCTCCCTGCAGTAACAGCAAAGAAGCAACATGCACTTGATTCAGGTCATGGATTTGTAGTGGTGATGAGTGATTGGACCATCCTGTTTGACAGATGGCTGATGTGATGTAGAGCACACACAATCAAAGTACAGACCATCTATTCCCTTAGGTGATTGATTGTTCTCTCCTTCCTTCACCCTAAGCTCCTCAACTTCATGAATACGCTCAAACAAATTGCTGATCAGTTTTACTGGAGATGCTTGCTCAGAAAAGAAGCAGGTTTTATTTTCAAATATGCTCTAAATTGAGAGGGGGACTGAAGTGCAGTAGTTTATTCATTCCTCTTTATAAAAAACAATAGGAAATACTGAATTGGAATTGATTTCCTAAGCACCTATTTTAAGTGAATTTAACAAGATCCCAACTATACATTCATTTTTAAGCCCTGATCTCTGACAAGCACTGCAAATACTGTCCTGGTTGCTCATTTTACATATTGGGGAGGATTTACAATATAAAATTAAATATGGCTTTTTCTCCCCACTTCCTTTCTGGTTTAGGAAATGTAACCTGAATATCTCTTCAGGAAACATAGTGAGTATTAAATATTACAGCAAGTCACTCATACCAATTTCACAGGATGAAGTGTGTCTTAAGTCCAGTGTGTATCAATTTAAAAAAGGATTTCAAGTATTAATTTCAAGATTCCAATAAGTATAGTCCAGAAAACAGACTCCTCATCCTGAGATTCATCTTCTGTATTCTGTGAATATTTCTGGTTTGCCTCCATCTCCTCGGGGTTGTAAGAAGCCTCACCAAACGGGTACTGTACAACTGTTCGATCGTAGTACACCTTCATTTCAAACTCGCTCTCCAGGTGAGAGGGATGGCCGTAAATCCCAATTCCCACCGGGCGGCGGAAGTGCGCAGGCACGTGGACGATGTCCTGGCCACAAGTTACAGACTGTAACTCGTAGTCGTCAAAGCTGGGGTGAAGTGTCACATCAGACACGTACAAATCCGCATCACCTTTTAAACTCCGCATCTGAAGAACGATCTTTCCCTCGTGATTTAGTCTCAAATAGCTGTAGTTCCCCGCTCCAATCTGACCTTGGACAACATGAAGAAGAATCCATTCCTCCGGTACATCCTCTTCCTCAAAGGCATTTACCACAAATAGTACTTGAGCTGTCACAAATACTGTCAGGATTCTTCTCCAGTGTGTTGCCATGGTCTTCAGTTGTATTTGGATTATTCTTGTGTCCCGTGTGCTACCTTAGGAATACAAAACACAATTCAGATTTTAGTATACGCCCTTCTTGGAAGTAACCTGTTGGGTTTTTTTAAATTTGGTAATTCTTATAAATCCTCTCTAGTCCATACAAAGTTAACTTCAATTATGTTCATTAACTTGTATTTTTTAATAGTCACAGAAACCAGTCCTAAGATTCAGAACTTTGTCAGAATAAAATGGCTTATATTTATAAAAGTTAAACAGAAATTAATCAAGCCAGTGTTCTTTCAGCAGAACTGACAGAGACTTTAGTTTCATTATACCTGCGTCTATGCCAAACTTGACAAGTACCCAGAAGGGATGAAACTCAATAATAATTTTAGCTTCACTTTAAAAATAACCAAAAAATCAAATAAGGAAGGTTTTTGCATGCTTGAAGATGCTTAACTTTATATGAGGTATCTAGGGCATCCTATTTGTTTTCCCATCCCCATCCTCTCAACTTCAAAAGACAGTAAAGGTTCAAATCTGGATGTGGACTTCAAGCAGTAGGCATTCCAACTTGCACTGGGATTGAGTTAGAAACAAAAACAAATTATCCAATGAGGTAATACATTAATATATGATCCTAATGTATGGCTTGTTTCTAGGGCCAAATTCAGCATGTTTTCCCGGAAAAAACGCATTTACTTTCAAGAAAGTTTTGTTACAGTTCAAACACTCAGCTCTTTACAGCACTTGCATACAAAAGGCAAGGCCGAAGGTACTGGGACAAGGGGAAGATGGAAAGGACTGCTGCAAGATCAAGGCTCTTACAGCCTGTTCCCTCCTTGCTGCACACTCCCAGTCGGGCAGCCTGCGCGTGTCTGCCACACTTCAGCCTTCTGAACAGCTGCACTAAGTCTCTGTGTGCAAAGCAACAACTTCCAAACCATGCTGAAGCCTTCCAAAGTATACAGCGGACTGAATTTGACATGCAAATGACAGGAGCCACAAGCCTGAACACCTTCATGCTTAAGAGGAAGGTTCTTATCCCCTTATTCCTTCCATAAGGACACTACAATTATCTGAAACCAGAAAGCTGCCTGTAACTCGTTTTGTACTCTGCTAAGTATCAAAACAAACTGCATTACTTCCACTGAGATGTCACTAGGGGAGAAAAAAAATAGAAAAGAATTGCCCAACTGTTTCTGTAGTTCGACGTTTTCTGCCCCAGAGGCCTCTCTACTGTAAGGCCACAATTCTGCAAAGACAGCATAAAAGAACGAGGTGCCGTATTCGCTGAACCTGTCAGACTGACAGAACTCCCTCAACAGCCACAGGAATAAACAGTCTTGTGGCGCCCGTATCAGAAAGCTGTCACTTGTACATCGAAGTAGTGATGAAAAAGTCGAGCGGAGCTACAGCAGGAGCTTCACATCTGACCAGATAAGAATTAAAAGTTATCCAGGAAAGAACGAAAGCGTCCTGGTTCTGGCGCAGCGCTCGGGGGAAGCGACTCCGAAAGACCTTGGACAGAGCCCCGAACGAGCAGCTCTGCTCGCCCCGGCTCGCCCCCGCCTCCCCGCGGGCGGGATCCCCGCCTGGGGCGGCGGCGGCTCCGGGGGACGCGGGCAGCTCCGCGCTGGGCCCAGCGTCGGGCCCGGCGTCACCCCTCCGGCCAAGGGCTGGGGCACGGCTCACCTCCGACCTGCCGCGGGGCTCCGGCTCCGGCTCGGCCGCAGCCACGGCGAGGAAGAGCAGCGGGGACTCCGCGGACGTGCGGCAGCGCAGCGCGGCCGGGGCGCCGCGGGAAAGCCCCTCCCCGGGGCGGGCCCGGGGGCAGCGCGGCGGCCGAGAGGAGGCCGGCGCCGAGGAGGAGGTGCGCAGGGCGGTGCGGCGCTCCGCCTGCGCCCCGCGGCGGCCGCTCGCTGTGCCCGGCCGAGCCCGGCCCGCGGCGGCGCGGGGGGAGTCGCTGGGGGCGGGTGGAGCCGCCGCGCGCTCCCGAACGCCGCCGGTACCGCCGGGCGCTCCCGCCCCGCCCCGGGCACGGCCGCGCCCCCGGTATCGCGAGAGCGCGCGGCGGGCGGGCTGAGGGGAGGGCCTGGGGAGGGCGGGGACGCACCGGGGGCGGTGAGTGAAGCGGCTTGCAGCTCGGAAGCGTAAGGTTAGAGAAGTCGTCCTTCCGATGCGCTGAGATTGGATGTAAGATGTTTGCTGGAGGATAGTTGTCCCTCCGTGGGTTAGTGACATTATTCGAATGTCGACATAAACCTAGGTCTCTCCGTCTCCCGGCGGGAGGGAGCCCCGAGCGGGGCCGTGACCCCTCGGCCCCTCGATCAGGACGCAGCCGGCGGCGGAAGGCGGCCTCGGTGGTCCGGCTCCGCCGCGGGGCCGCTGGCAGCCCGCAGGATGGAGAGGGCCGGGGCCCGCTGCGCCTTTGGAGAAAGCCGTGATCCTGAGGTTGTCAGCGAAAAACACTTGTTTAAAGGCAAACTGCCAGAGCCCCTCTTTCAGCTGGCGTGCAGTCACCACCACTGTGCTTTCCCTGTGAGTCGCAATGAGTTGTGCGTCTGGAACACAGTCACTGCTCAGGTAAAGCTAGAATAGAGCCCTTTGTAGACTGCTGCTTTAATTTATAAATAAAATATTTGGGGCTAATGTAGAAGTGTTAGGTTTCACTTCAATGCTGGAAAGGAATTAGCATTTGTTATGAACTTTTTTTATTGTGAGAAGAATAAAATAAGCTGTTGTGGTGGGTTGGCTTTGGCTGGTAGCTAAACCACCCAGTCTCCTGCTGACTCCTTCCCAGCAGGGTAGGGGAAAGCACAGGATGGGAATAAGTGGGAAATCGCCGGTAGATACAAAGGTAGTTGATGAATGAAGGGAAGAGAAAGAAAAAAGCTATACCAAGGCAGTCACCACCCCCAAAACCAGACTAATCTCAGTACAGGCTTTGAGCAACAGCCACCTTAGAGTCAATGTCCCAGGCCCTCAACACCTTCTTGCTTGCAATACCGCAGTTCTATTGCTAAGCATAACATCATATGGTAGGGAATATCCCTTTGCCAGTTCAGCAGACTGAAAGATTTGTTCCAGATGGGTCCCCACTCAACCTCTTATGCATCTTCAGCCTATTATTGGGTTGGGAAAGCTGAGAAAAAGTGGGAAAAAAGAAGGCCTCAATGCTGTGCAAACAGTATTTGGCAAAAGCCAAAACATTGCTGTGTTACCATCACTGGTTTTGTCACAAAATCCAAAGTACTGTGCCATGCAAGCTGCTATGAAAGAAAGTTAACTCCATCCCAGCCAAACCCAGTATAGCTACATTGTAGTTTAGATGATTTTGAAACTGTTAATAAAAATGTGTTATTGTTTTGTTGGTTTCATGTACATTATCCGTTTGTAGTTTTATATTATTTGTAATCTTTGTTTGAAGTGATTCATTTAACTCCTCTTTGTCTACCTTTGTCAGCCATTATTTTTGTCAGGGCATTGTTGCTCAATTTCTGCATTGTCTTTTGGAAGTGAAATCAATCCACTTCTTGTCTGCTCTGCCTCTCATGAACGTGTGATGGTGTGGAATCTTGATGAATGTACACAGAAAGTGCAAGAAGGTAGGGTATTGTTTATATAATATGTATGTGTCATATATATAAACAAAGAAGTGATACAAAGGCAGCCATTCATCAGCAATCACTCAGACCAGTGTCCAGCCGGTTTCTGGGCAACAACCACCTTGGAAGGCCACCCCAACACCTTTTCTCCCGTTGCTTCTTCTATAGCAAGATTGTTATTTCTGAGAAGCACGCCTCAGCCACCCAGGTTCAGCAGCACGAACAGCCATATCAATTCTGTGTTTCTCTCTTGCTCTCCTTCGGCAATGCCGAGTTGAACCGGGAGATGTGGAGCTCGGTGGGGAGCTGGCCGAGGTGCTGTGCGGGAACGGGCGCCTGCCGGCAGCCTCGGGGCAAACACAGAGGAGCACCGCAGGGGCGGTGACTTTCTGCCGCTGTGGAATAAAATGGGAAGAAGAAAAATTCCTTTTCTGGAATACTTGTGGAACCAGTGTTTTGTATCCTGCTTTGCCTCTCCTTCTGTCTCTGGAACATGGTTTTCATGTGTGTGTGTGAGAAAGACCAATGCAAGTACCTGATCTGGGAGAAGTGTGCATGACCCTGACCACTGTCTTGGTTTGGAGCCTCAACCAATGGCATTGGATTCTCGGGAGCAGTGCTAACCTCTCTGCAAGCTTAAATTCATTGGAAAGTATAATAATAATAATAATAATAATAATAATAATAATAATAATAATAATAAAAGCAAGATCCCCATAGTCATGATTCACTGGATTCCCAGTGGCAGTCTGTCCCCTTTTGGTGTCAGTATTTAAAGTTGCATGACACTGTCCCACACTATTAAAAGTATCCTCCTTGTTACCTATAGTTAGAGATTTGCCGATGACTTAATGTGAGGGAGTTCTCTTGTACTCTTCTCCACTTTGAATTTGCAAATCTACATAATATGGAAACTAATGTTGTAAAGAAAAATTTAACAATAGCAGTGCTTGTGAGAGTAACATAGAAAATCCCAGGATGCTTCAGGAACTGGGAATAAAATGAGACTATGAATTTGGAGGAAATTAAACAAGAAGATAGGAATAGAAAGTAGCAGAGAGATAAAAAGTAGGTGTAGTTTTGATACAAAAACATTTAACATCCAGATTGTCTGCTACTTGATTTTTTCATTTTCTCTCCATCTACAGGTGCTTCAGCAGATGCTGTAGAGTCTTTGTCTCCACAGACTGTCATCTGCAGGTCATTCTTGGCATGTTTTGTCATATTATTTCTTATAAACTATGTCAAAGTAGTTAAGGAATTCTTTGTGTCACCTTGACTTGTTAATCAATTGTAAAAAGACTCCACAGCATCTAATATGAAAGCCTGAAGGGACACCTATAGTTGTGCTTGTATTCTAGATAACTTGTTCCCTATGAAATCCTAATATTTAATGACATATCCAAACCAATAATATAATTAAAAGCAGCATTATAAAACAGGGATCAGCAGAAACCAATCTGCTTGAACCAGTGAGATGACCAGAATGAAATAATAAAGACAGGACAGAAACATGACCTGTTCTCAGAGATAGTCTTATCTGACTCTTATCTCTGACTTACTTATCTGTAATGATATTTAGTGGTGTTTTTTCTCTTTCATCCTTTTCATACAGAAAAATTAAAACCAGAGAAGGAAAACCTTTACTTTTTGGCTGAGTGGCTGGCATTTTCTCCCAGAAGAAGTATTTCAAAGCTGTGTTTTGCTGGGCTTCAGTTAGGATTCCTTACCTCCAAAATGAATGCGGCGCTAGTGGGTTCCATGGGCACATCACCCTACTCCAAAAATCCTTTTCCTGGCAATCTTCAGTGGAAGCAAGAAAGCATGACTTGATGGGAATTATTAATATCATAAGGAGTGCCAGATCATGTCTAGGCAACAGGGCATATGGAGGAATTCTGGTGGTCCATAGTTCAATGCTTTCCTTTCCAATACCCTGGTGTATCTAAACAGTGTGTTTTTCTGTACATATTCCTGACAGCAACTGGAACAGCTCTGTGGTTACTAACTGCTATGCAAAGTTCCTAAGAATCTCACTGCACCGGATTTTTATATTTCATTGAGTCTTATTAACATTGCAATTGCTGCAGGGCTTACACCTCGAGGAATTGTTATAGGAACTCTTTTGGGAATGGTGCTTCATATAAGATTTAGTCCAGATGATCAACAAGTGGCAGTATGTGCTGGAAATCAGATCTACGTGTTAAGTGCAAAGGTGAGATAGCATTATTTGTAGCCATGGTACCGGTATTTCTTTTACTTATTCACTTTCAAATGAAATCATGATACAGAAATGCTAGTAAAATTAAGCAAAAACATTCCTTTTGTGTCATAAAATAAGTAGGAACTGGTGCTTTATAATGCATCATATATCAGATAGAAGACTAGGTTTGAAGAGTTGAAATGAAACAGCATCTCAATAACTTAGAAGTAAAAAATATTCTTAGATCATCTGAAAAACTATTCCTGTATCATTTAGTCTGAAGAAGCAAAAGTAATGTGTAGTGGCTTTGCCAGCAGGATGGTATACAGGGCTTCAGTTTCAATAAGAAAAATCTTACTGAATTATACTTTGAAAACAAATTTTACAATGCTTAGCAAGAGTCATTAGTTATTCAAACATGTAATTGTCAATTTTATGTTGAAATCTATTCTGTTTTTATTTTTGACTTGATTAATCACAGAATGAAGCTGTACTAGCTGAATTGGATGGACACCTGGCTCCTGTGACTGCTGCTGAGTTTTGCACATGGGAGAAAAGTATGCTCATATCAGTGTCAGAAGACAGAACCTTTAAGGCAAGAGAATTATGGAAAGGGACTTTAAAAAGACTAGTTTAGTGAATACGTGAAGTGATCTTATTTATTCCCCTTTAAATATGCTCTGAAGATTAAGTAAAAAGTGTCTTCAACTTTATGGAGATAAGAACATTGTTCTTCAAATTGCTTGGGAAATTATAACAAAAAATAAATATTTTTTTTAAAAAAAATGCAGGTTCTGTATATTTAAAACTTTCCCCATTGAAGTATGAACTTTGGTGACTATTATTGTCTGGCAAATAGAAATAAAATATTTTGATCAATTTGGCTGTAACTGAAGTGTTTCAGGTGTGCTGAGCTGAAGGAAAACATTTCCTTTTGAGTCTGCTGATACTGATTTGAATTTTCCCTTTTGGGATTATTGGGCTAGGTTACTATATGCAATGCAACCCTCCCCTCTTTTCTTTGTCGTATATGCCTTTTCATAAATTTAGCTAAAATCACTGAGATATCAGCCTAAGAAAAGAGGATACTTTGTGTATCCATATTATGTGAGTCTCCCCTTTTTCACCAGGGATGCTTATCAGATGGACAAAACCGTTCATAGATGGAAACAGGTGCTGAAAAAAATTCTTTCCTAGGCACATCACTTTCAATGCTGCATTTCTCTGTTTTCACCACGTGATGGCTGTTAAAAGTTGTGTTTCCCATAGATATCTAAGTAGATACCTCTCTTTTTTTGTTTTTGTTTTTGTTTTTGTTTTTGTTTTTTTTTTTGTCCCTAAAGGTGTGGGATTATTCTACCAGCCAGTTAATATATCAGTCAGGAATAATAACAGGTAATTTTTCGATTTTTAAATGTATTTTTTTATGGCAAAACCCTCGTATTTCTAAATAATTATCTATGGATATAATAGAAGTTTTGGGTTGATTTAGTGAAAATAATTCTGATAGACAAGATAGCAGTAAACACATTATCCTTTAAAGCCAATAGTGAATATTTTTTTCCTTTAAAGTCTACTTCAAAATGGATATTTTTAGTGTACTTTCATTAACAAGGCTGCAAACCATGCCACAGCAGCTTGGGTGACAGAAAACCACTGCCATGGCAGCTTAGGCGACAGGCAGTCCAGAGGCCTGAACATGGAAAGCCCTCAGCAGCACAACGGCTGAGGCACACAAAGCTCTGTGCAACCATGAGAGCTGCAGTACGGGCTTTTTTTCCCCCCATCTTTATAAATAGGAAGTTTCAATTTTGAGTCATGTATTTTAATTCAATATCTGATTTGTGTCTACTTTAGAAATGCTTTTAACTTTCTTTTTTGAGCAGCATTTCCTTTGCTAAGCCTGCTAATTGATGAAGAAAACAAACAGATTATCACTGGATGTGCTGAGGGACAGGTAAGAATTGTTCATTAAAGTCAGTCTCTGTGTCAAGAGTCAACTATTATTGATGCTTCTGTCTATTATAAAGGTTCACAGACTGCCTAAGTTTTTTTAAATGTTAAAAGAGTTATTTTAGTAAGCATGATGCATAAGCATAATTCACTAGTGCTTTTAGTGTAAACCATAAATGGTAAATAAGACCTCTATTACAAAACAGAAACTTTTCCCTGAAAACCAGAAAACTTTTAAGAGCACAATCAGTGATTACCTAAGAAGAGCACACTGAGAGCCTATAAATATATCTGTTTTAAAAGAAAAAAGATGAAAAATAGGATTCTCCTATTTTGGCCAAAATAAGAAATGCATGACAATTAAATGGAAGAAGCTATGATTTCAGCATGTGAGAATTCTAAAAAAATATTGTAAATGTGAATATCCATTTCACCTCTTCTTTTATTGTAAGAATATATTCATATGATTAATTTTCAGATGTTTTCCTTCAGTGTTACTGTTCAGTAATTCTGAAGAAAATAAAAGCTTTAACTGTAGCGGTGTCTAAACCAAGAGAGGTATAAATGAAATTCACGCACATGACCCAGAGAGCAATTACATTCATGTTACCTGTGATTTTTAATTGTGGGAAAGAGTCTCTAAGGAGCTTTTTAAAAACACATGAACATGAAGGAATTAGATGTACAGTTAAAACTGATTATTCCTGCTTTTTACTAATTTTGAATATATTATCTTTGATTATCTTTAATAATCCTAGAAATAGATATAATTGGAGTTTGTGTCCAAGGTGAGATACTATATACAAAAGTTCACTAATTACATCCATGGTTTTAAATATTGGGTCTTTAGTTTGTATTCATGTAAGCTTTATATTTAGTGTCAAAAGTTATTGCAATTGCTTTTTCTTTTTCTTGCAGCTTTGGACCTTCAGTTTAATCAGTGATCATAACTACCGCTGTGTAGCACATATTGACCTAAAGAAAGAGCAAGAGAAATTCTGTAATAAAACATGGAAATCTGGCAAAGAAATAGGTAGCGCAAAGCTCCTAGAATGCTGTTTATAGTATAGTCTCATTGCTACTGGCTACTGAATGTGTGCTTTTTTTACATGATAATTTATTGTGAGTGATAGACTTATGAGCCTTAGACTGTGGCATGGAATTCTTGCTGAAGCTGATATGTAATTGGGTATTGGTGTATCTGGAAAGAATTACACATGTATGTGTGTAATAAATTCTTGGCCAATGCATTTGGTTATAAAACATTGCATCATGTGCACTATTGAGTATTTGGTTTTTTGTTGAATTCATTGTCCAAGGCCTAAGTGAGAACAGAATCAATGCCTAAAAATTAATCCCTTGTCAAAACGGAGTATTATTTCTCAGTTACCTTTGAAGCTTCTCATATTCTCTTTATTTTTTTGCTATTTCTTAATTTATTTTTTTTAAATCTATACTGGTGCCTTCATGATAGTATAGTGCTGTAACACAGATTACATATAAGTCTTTATAGGCTGCCCTGGTAACCCCAGGAGGGTGATTCCTTGATATCAGACTGGCTTGGCAGCTTTCTTCTTGTGCCTCGGGATGACCATGAGCAGATGACAGCCTTGGTACAATGGGACAGGTGGGGTGCAGACCCCCGTCCCCTCAGCACTGCTGTGGCTTTCTTGGGGAAAGGGAAATCTGGTTTCCCTTGCTTGCTCTTTTCCTGGATCAATGACTGTTGTATTCTTACCTGCTTAGTGGTCCAGCTTCCATAATCCTAAAGCCCTAACCTAAGGAGAAAGACTGCTACATTTCTTGTTACTATTTAAAATTCATGGATCTGACTTTCACGTTTGAAAGAGAGTGATGTAATAGCTGTGTCTAATGCTGAATTTAATGCTAGTAGTTCTTGAGTGTGAATTACACATGCAAAATGGATTGGAGGCTCCTTGGGAACAGGGAACTGAGATGGATTTTCATCTTTCTTTCGGATTATGTTGTAACTTTAGTGTCAAGGGAATTTGTGGGCTAACTGGAAAGATACCCAGCATATTCTACAGATGGTTGGAATATGGCTTTCAGTGTTACTTCTAGAGATGAAAACACCTAAAATCTGTGAACTCCTTTTCAGTCCATAAGCAGGATCATTGGATTTTGTCTCCAAGTATTTGAAAAATATGTAATAATGAGGAAAGCTGGCTCTTAGGAAATACCGATCTTTTGAAATGGAAGTTTCTTGAGTGTGGTCTTAGTTTTCCATGCCTACTAGAAATTCCCTCCTGAATTCTGTCTGTTTCCCAATATTTCATAATTTTTTGATAGCTGGTATTGTTGACTTCCTTAGGTGGAGGGCAAAATAATTCCAAGCTTTGCAAAACAGACAACATGAGACCAGAAGGATCAGTGGAAACATCATTGCCTATCCTCTCAATTGAGCATTGTGACTTTTTTGTACATTTTCATAATGAAGAAAACACGTAAGTCCTTTGAAATACCACCTAGTATTTCACTCGAATTTATTTCTAGGAGTTCCTATTGGTTCTTGGATTATTTTCACTGCAAATTTTTATTTTTTGAAAAATGCAGTAGTAAAATCAAATATTGTTTTTAGTGATCTGCAAGTTTTGGTGGCTTTCTCTTAGGAAGACAGTGTACACAAGCTGATAGTTAAAACCAGGTTTTATTCTGAAAAATAATTCTATAAAATGTCATTGAAAAATCCATTGTAGAATCTATCGATAGCAACTGATCAGGGAAAATGAGTTAAAAAATAGTTAATAAATCAAATTTATTTTGAGTTTCCTTTCCTAAAGAAATATCTGATGAAACCACGGTGTGACTGTCAGTTTGGCTTCCAAATTTAAATGACTTTTGAACTACATAACTGCTCCAGTAAAACTTCTGTCAAAGGGACAGATATTTCAGAACATGATTACATGATTTACTCATTCCCATGGAATTGGCTAGCCAGGTAGAATCAATCCTTACATTGCATTTCTTTCCTGAAGAGAAGTTTAACCATATTATCAGGCACCCGGAGATCTGTTCAGGGCATTCCCACAAGAACTCACTCAAAGAACAACCTGTGTGTGTTGTAATTTATGATTGTCACTTGTATAAATTTCTCAGCCACATCATGTTTTAGAAAACTCTCATCCTAACCTTTGTTCTGTGGTGGGTTATTCAGATGGAACTGATTAGTCTCTAGTTAGATATAAACAACTTTTGATAAACAAAGAAGATAAATGTCCAGCAATCCTGGACAATTTCAGTTGTCTTTATGTGAAATTTAAGTAATTATTCACAGTTATTTTCATGATGCCTGCATATTTAGAAGTACCACCACTGAGAGGATGGAAGAGGTGATTTTTAAGATGCACGTCTCAGACATACTTTAACACAGTGACAGCACTTGAAGATCAGATGATGAATTATTACAGTCTGCCTTATTGCTAGTATAATATCACTCTCAAAGTATCAAAACTTTATCTTCCTCATTACTGTAGGTTTGATTTGAACAGCAGCACATCTTTAGAGATGACAAGTTTTCTGGCAATAAAGAATCCCCTGTGTCCCTAGTGAAGGTGTTCCGGGAACTGACTTGCTCTATTTTACTTCTAGTCTGAATTTCTCTCTTTTCATACACAGGCTTTTAGTGTGTTTTTTACTCTGATAGTCCAGTGCTAGCCACTATCAAATTCCCTCCTTGCACAGTAAATTACAACTCATGAACAAGTTACCTCTGCACTTCTGGATAAAATAGTTTGTACCTTGTAGAAGGCATGTTTTGTGTAACTTTAATTTCTGAAACTCAATCTCATTTATTTTTCAATCCCCTTTTGGGACATGGTTGCCTGAAACGGATCCACAGTAACAGATTTTTTAAAATAATTTTCTGAATTGGGATAACATCACTCTTCCATACCCACCTGTTACTGCTTCACATTGTAAATCTAAGGTCTGTTTGTTCTTTCAGCTGTCATGTTGCAGTTGAAGGTTTTGTTCTGCTTATAGACAACCATGACCATTAAATTCTTACTATTAATTCAGTTCCATTATATTTTGGGTTGAGAGTTTTGTGTTTATGAATATTTTTTCTATTTATTTTTAAAAAACAGTGTGTTGGTTTTAGCGGATGCTTCAGATTTGTCTGAACAATCAAGCAATCCCTGATATACTGTTTTTCCTGCCTACAATGAAAAGCAACAATAAAACATTTTTGGAACACTTATGTCCAATCTTAGGCATCTCACACTTTCCTAAGCTTTTTGACATGGAGGAATCTCATCTCAGTGGATTTTATTATTGTAAATTGGGAGTGAGTTAAACTTCCTGGATATAGCATTTTATGGTGCTCATAATAACTTGATAGTGACACTTCCTTATAAATAATTCAAAGAATTTGCAAATTAAATCAGTCTCTTACTGCCATAATGAAAATAGTGCAAAGAACAAATAAAACTATTCATATCAAGTAAAAGTATCACAAACCAGAAATGAAATTATCTATTCTAGTCTGCTTCTTAACATATTTGACTATGTATTTTGGGTTGTTTCATTTTGATTTGATTTTTTTTTTTGTAATAAAAATAGTATGAAGCCACTATGGTGAGTTTTTTCATACCAAGCTTACAGCTTCATATTTTTCCATGTGCTTACTTCAACTCTTGTGGTCTGATTTTACAAATAAAACTAATATGTCTACTGATTCCTGATTGGAAAATTTATTAAAATGTTGATGTCAATTTTTATTTATTGTGGCATCAAAATTTTTAGGGTTTTTTGAGAGTGACAACTGTTATTTTGTTACAATTATCTTATGCTTGATAATATATTTCTTCTGTGAGGGTGTTGATGGAAATTGTAACCAGTTGCTTTACTCTGTGGTGCTTGCAGAAGCTGGATTTCATTACCCAGCTGCAGTAGTGCTGCCACTAAGCACAGACTGAGACAGACATTCCAGACTTGCCTGGGGATTTTCCTCCTCAGTAGGTGCTGGCTTTTCTCTTGTACTTTAATTATGTAAAAATATACATTGAATTTCACTGCGTTTTGGGTGTTCATATAAGAGTGGTAAAAATAAACTGTGAGTGGATTTGCCTCTTGATTTGAGTTTTCTCTTTGTGTATACAGTGCTTTTACAACATCTCCCAGCTCTCACAAACCACAATAATTTTTCAAGAAAAGTATTTCCTGTGCAGTTTTAGATATTCCATGAAGCACTCACATGAAATCAAGGATTCTCTTCTGCTCTTAGTTTTCAATACTTCACCAGTTTTGCTTGAAACTTTGAGCTACTGATTTGGAAAAATAAGCTTAAATGTAATACGTTATTTTCTGTGTGTGCTTTATTGCTGTTGTACTGTTGACTGGGCAATGAGCATTAAAAAATCCAATTGCTGTTTGTTGTATGGTAATAAGAAAAGAATCTTTATCCTACTCAGAGATATTTTTCTCCTTGTTTTAATAGATATTCTTCCCAGAATACTAGCTATTTTTGGATAGGAACCTCTACTGGCTTGTTAATAATTAATTTGGCAAACTTTGAATTAGAAGCTTTTTTATCTTACAGAGGTATGTCTATAAGATATATGATTACACCATAATGTGATTGCTTTTGTTATTTGACATAAATAGTGTAAGAATTTGGTTGTGAAATAGCAGAATACAATAGAAACCAAATTTTTTTTTTAAATGCTTTTTTCCTAATAGTTTTTGTATGTTTTCCTGGCCCTGGTGACTTTTCTTGGAAGACATGTTGACACTACATCTGTGTAGTGGCTAGCAATGAGTTTTTATTCAATTTTGCAGTTCGTAATTGTTAAATACAAGGAATGTTATTCTACTTCATTGTAATTTGAGGGTAAGATAGAAGTATATACTCTGAAGACAATGAATTAAGGTAATGTCAAATTAGTATGAGTGATTTTTTTTGTGTGTGTCTTAGAGACAGTTTTATTCTTCTGAAATACAGATATTATTTTATAGCACTTTGTTCTTCTTGGTAAAGGTTACAGTGACCTCAGCATTCAGATTGCCAGATCATGTGCATTAACAAAGAAGGCAGCTAATGGAAAGGTGAGTATAAAGTAAACATTGCTTTAATAAATGTTAACAGTTCCAGTTATTTTCAATAAATATTAATTACACATTTTGCTACCAGATTAATGCACAGATTTGGTTTATTTAATGTGAATTACACAGTAATTTCTTTGAAGAGGGTTGATTCTTCATTATGGCATCTGCTAGTTTGAAGCTCTCACAGCTTATATACAGTCTGAAGTGATTAATAAGGAAAAGGTGAATTGTTACAGTGTTCAGGGTGTACCTTGAATGACTACAGGAGAAGCAGAGGAAATCTTTTAAGGGGAAAAATCCCCACACTGTTACACCTTGTTTCTCAAAAAAAAAGTTACAATGTGCTACTTCTGAATCCTTCTAAAGGATCTGTCAAAACTATTTGGGTTTTGAGGAAATCTCTGTTGAAAGCCACTAAAAGTGATTTTAAGGAAATAGAAGGCATTCTTATCTGTATACTCCACTTTCGATATTGCAGTTTTCCTATGGAAGCGAGCTCAATCTAGGCTACATATTTAACATAGAAATCTTTTGCTTTAGAGAAGGATTTTGTTTAAATTCAGTTCTTAGCATGTTCTCATCATGTTGCTGAAGCCAATGCCAATCTTTCTTCCATGTATACTTCTTTTCCCACAACTCTTACTGCAGAATTGTCTCTAGTGTATGTGGTGTTGGAATTTCTGTCACTGTTATGTATGTAAGTCTGTTAAAATACATGTAAGCAACACAGGCATAGTTTTGGAGGATATCACTCTATCACTTAATGCTCTTCATGACTAAACTTATGGATATTTTTCACTAATTTTTATAAATTTCAGAAACTGATTTTGTTTTTCATTACAAATGCATTATGTTTTGAACTTAAATTATGAAGGAAATGAAGTGTTGATTTATGGTAATTGCTGCAGGTTTTATGCTTGATCACATCAATGTTTGAAGATACGATTGCTGTGTTGGAAGTTAATCTTGCTGCACTGATGAAAACTCAGCACAGTGATTTTCTCCCATGTGGAAATGAGAAAAGTCTATCAGTTATTGCCAGGTACAGAACAATTAAATGATTTCTCTCCAGGTTGGATGATAGATTTGGTTATCTGGAACATATAGTTTTCTGCAGTACTACTTGTTGACATGGTTTGATTTTACTTTTTTTCCTATCATATTTTAGTTGTATAGAGAGGGAGAAATCACAGAATGGCTGGGTTTGGAAGGCTCCTCTTCAGGTCATCTTGTCCAACCACCCTGCTCAAGCAGAGCCACTTGGAGTCATTTGTCCACCACAATGTCCAAACAACTTTAGAATACATCCATGGAGGGAGACACCACAAGCTCTCTGGGCAGCCTGTGCCAGTGCTCAGTCAACTTCATAGTAAATGAGTGTTTCCTAATGTTCAAAGAGAACCTCCCATGTTTCATTTTCTGCTCATTGCCTCTTGTCCTGGTGCTGGGTTTAGGGCACAGAGCCTGGCTCTAGAATCTGTCTTACAGCCTGGATTGCTGTGTGGGCTCGTTCCTCTTCTGCTGCGGGACTTTACCGTTCACCTTGTTGAGCTTCACAAGGTTGCTCTCAGCCCATTTATGCAGACAATAAATGTTTTCCTGGATGAAAACACAACCTTCTGCTCTTTAAGACACTCCTCTCATCTTTGAGTCATCAGCAAGCATGGTGAGGGTACACTCTGCTCCCTTATCCAGATTATTAATGCAGATGTTGAATGTAATTATAACCATGGAATCATATGAAATGGAGTTGTAACGTCTGGATTACTCCACTAGTTCCTGCTTTCCAACTAGACTTTGAGCCACTGATCATCACAGTCTGGGCCTGGTTGTTCATCTGTTTTTCAGTCCACCTCACTGTGTGCTCATCCAGAGCACAGTTCGTCAGCTTCTCTGTGAGGTTCTTACAGGAGACAGTGTGAGAACTCTTACTGAAGTCAAAGTAGACAATATCCACTGCTCTCTCCTCATCTGCCAAGCCACTCGTTTTATCACAGAAGTTTATCAAACTGATCAAGCATGACTTCCCTTGGTGAATCCCTGGTGGTTATTACTTTTTTGTCCTTTATTTCCCTAGAAATTATTGATGAGAAAATGCTGACATCACAAAGATAACAGAACCCCGCAATAGACACTGAAGTGCAGGTTTCAGTGCTTATAATAAAATCATCAGTTAATATTCACAAAGCTGGCATCTAACATGCAAAAGCAATGGTCTGTGGATTGAATCAGGGCCAAGGCTTGTCTGTGCTGCTGAGTATCTAAGCTGATAACTGATCCACTGTGTCTAACTTGTTTTCATTAAAATCTCATTGCTATTGCACTTGTACACACACGCATGCAGTCAAATAACCAAAAAGGAGCTCTGGCACCTTTTTCTAATCTGACATTTTTGTTCATTGCATTGATCAATATTTTGTGCTTCATTTTATAACTTAGGTCTACTTTATTGGCAAATTCTCCATTGTGTAAAGGTTTGAAGAAGAACATGAAAGAACCTTCTAGTAGAACACTTGGTAAGAATGAACCAATCCTGAAATTAATTAATAACATTATATTTTTAATAATGGTAACTGACTTCCAGCTGGCTTGTTCCTAATACAATCAGTACATTAAATGTAATTGAAACTTATGGTTGTAAGTATTTTTCTTTTTTCAAAAACCATCGTCTGAGAACTTTCTGTGAATTTTAAAAGTGTTAGAGTGTAGCACATTTACATTTTCAGAAGTTATTCTTTTTCCATATCATGCAGTAAATTTTTCTGTATAATTTGCCATTCCTTTCTTAACTTTGGTTATGAAATATACCAAACAGGTGTTTTCGTATATTATATTGTTCTGAATAATTTTCTGCCAATCCTGGATGTTTAGAAAGTTAATTTTTGTCTCAATATTCTACTGCCTAAAAAAAGAGAAGATCTGATGTCCAATTGCCATTGAAGCACTTGTGACTTTTTTTTGTTAGCAACAATAATGTAAAAAAAATTTTAAAAAAATTTTCATCCTCGTCATTTGTAGTTATTGTGCCTGTTAGAATATCAAAGGTAATATCTCTAGAAGATTATGGTATTTTCAGAATATGTCTACAGAATTTTAGCAAGAATTCCAGGCTGCCTTGGACACCCAGCACTGACAATGGTGCTGCCTTTGTTGACATCACATGATCAGATAGATAAGAGCTGTAATGAAATCCTTTGGCCTCTTAAGGCGTGTGGTACTGGGAGCTGCTCAGGAAGAGCCTTTTTGTGCCTCAGTGCTGGATAAAGAGAAAGGGTAGTTAGTGGTGTTTGAAGGGACTTCTACCCTCAGCAAAGGTAAATGTATCCCGAAGCATCTGAGTTTTTTCCCTGGGAATAGCAACAAAATTTCCCCCTTTACAGTGTTTATAGGTTTAGTTTGTTTCTGCTGATATGAAATACTCAGTTTGGAGATGAAGAGTGCCCTCTGGGCTTCCTAGTACAGCACTGGGCATGCAGACATTGCCTATGACCTGAGCCATGTAGGAACACAAACACTGATAGGTACCCACCAGTGAGCTTGTTACTGATCTTTAGATCCATTCCTTTGTCCAAATATAGGGTGTGAACACCTTTTAGCTAATGCATACAAAGTCTAAGCAGAGGCAGTTAGAAAACACCTTTTCTAACTGAAATGAATGGTGAAAAAAGTGATTCCAAACAATATTCTTGCTACTTCAAAGTTTAAAGAAGTTCCTACTCATTCATGTTATTGGAGGAGAGATGTTATACAATATAAAAGTTCATATACTTTTCCGTTTCTCAGTAATCATTATTGTAGGGTGATTGGTCATAAATGTGTTTTGTAACATAAAGAAACATCAGCTATGCAAAAGTATCCACTTTAACTGTAAAAATATAATGTTTAAACCCCATTTTAATGTAAATTAAATTATTTTCCTACAGGAGTGAAGAGCACAGTGAAAGATAAACCACTGGTTTTCCATAATAAAATTAAGTCATCAGGATATACAGCAGCACCACGGTGAGTAGAAATATTTTTACTTTCCATGGCTTATTGGTGTGTGATTTTTTTTTCACATAACTATGAAGCCTCATGACTGCGAAATGAATCGCCTGTGAAAAACAATTATGATGATATCAAGGAAAATAATTTTAAAAACATGTTATAAACCAAAATGTTCATAACTTCATGTCATTGGCCAACTTCCTTTTGAAATTCAAATCTGGCCTCCTGATTCTTTCATCTGACTGGTCTCCTGTTTTTTTCAGCTTGCAGAAAAAGTTGTCTGGGAACTTTATTCATATCAGTTTTGACCTTCAGAATGTGCTATTCAACAAATAACTCACAGAAATAAAGATCCAAACTCAGGCATTCGAATATTAGACATTTATATTGTCTTCAAAGTGTACATTCTCTTATCTATTGACATTACCCACAGACATAAACAGTAAGAAGGAAATAGGATTGCTTTAATTTGAAAAAAGCCGTTTCTTCCTTGCAAGGCATAATGTTTCATATAAGAGTATCTGTTTACTCTCTTGTAGAATGACCATGTTTTCTCCAAATACTAACCTGAAAAGAAAAGAGGTATCAAAGTGGAAGACCAGTTATAAATGGTAGGTAATCTAACGACTCTGTTAGAGGAGGAACAAATTAAAAAAATTAAGCAAATTAAAAATGCTTCTGTCATTGAAACTTTTTAGTAAGGGCTGCCACTAGAACCAAAAGACTTGGTAAATTTGATAGAAAATTTATCACTGCAACAAGTGATTTGGTTTAGCACACTGTGAATTAAATTTGAGTGCTTCATATAAAAGAAAATGTGCATATGAATTTTCTAAGATTTGTGTTGGTAAGAAGAACAGATGCTACATAAGGTTGGAAGCTACGTCCCAACATGTTCTTAAGCTGCAGTTCTAATCCAAAAAATAACTGAATGTAGCACCAGGAAAAGTGATTTCACATCACATCCCTCATTTACCCCTAAAATCTTGTTACCTTAAGTTAATGCAAACTTACTCCAATGGATTTAAACGGAGTATGTGCAATAGTACAAATTGACCAGTGGAATCTTTATCACCAGTCACAAAGAACAAATGCTTTTCTAAAGCTGATGTTTTCATGTTAATTTGTATGGAATGTTAAATTTTTTTCCATTTACTATTATATAGAGCCTTTGCTTTATGTAATACAAACACGACAGTAAAGAATGATTGATGCCCTATTTTTTCTCATTTAAAAAGAGATGTTCAAGTGTTAGGAAACTCACTCAATAGCTCAAGACTAAGTATTTTTAAACCTTGTACACGTAGGAAGCCTTTACATGAGTACTTCAGATAATTTCAACTTCGGTTTAGCACTGTTTTATATAGGTTAAGCTATTTAGTATTTTAAGTTGTCTGTGTGTTTTTTAGTTAAATTTCTTTTTTTATTAGTTAATATTGCATTTAGTCACAAGGTCTTTGTAAACAAGGTAGAGTTTACATTCTTTAAATACTTTTGTTAGCTATGTAACTCAGGAAATGATTTTTTTGCCAGACTATGTTAGTTCTTGATCTTGTGAATTCACAACTCTTAGTGGTAGGAGTAGTTGAAATATGACAATTTAACATTAATTTGGCCCTTACCTTGGATTTGTCATATTTTTCCAGCAAATATTTATGTAAAAATGTTTACAATAGTTCCCAAAGCACATTTATTTCATAACTGAAACAAAGATGTACTGATTTCTTTCTTTTTTCCTTCTTTGAAGTAAAAATAAAGAATATCCATTGGAAAGTTATCCTCCCATCAAATATGAGAAAGAGATATCTGTTACTTGTAAACCAACCCCAATTTTTTGTGTTAAATATTCTGGTAAGTACAGGCTTCATAAAAAGTGCAGTTGTGTCAGTGTGCAAAAAGAAATCCAAAATTTGTGTGGCATAGTTTCCAAAGACTAGAGATTCAGTGTGGATAAATTCACGGAAAACTTACTGGGAATACCACATACAGTTTGATCATAATTTTTTATCTTGCAAAACCATGTAAACTGTTACTACATATGCAACAGGATTCTATTTTTGATTTTATGTCGTTTCCTTTTGAATTTATACTTCGACTTTCCCACTACTACTTGAAAATTAAGAGTTCTTTCACTAAGGAATTTATTTTCTAGTACATTTACTTAGTTTCTTTAGGGTGTATTAAATACTGAAGTTCTATATCAATATACTCGTATTTCTTACATAAATGTTATTCAATTATTATAAATTGAAATATTAAAAAAGACATTCTTCTGTGTAGTCCAAAGAAAGGCATTTTTCTTAACTGCTTTGAATAAATGACTCTTGCAATAGATTTTGTCAGTTGCAATGTAAATATGATTAAGCAGAAAGCACTTCCTAGATTAACAATCAAGCATTCTACCACATGTATAATTATGTCAATGTACACCCTGTAAGGCAAAGTGTTTTCAAAATGTTTAAAAACTTAAATCTTTGTAAGTATTTTGAGGACAAGAACAACTTTCATCCTCAGGAAATAAAAGTAAATAGGTGCAATCAGTAACTTTGCTAAAATATGTTCCAGCCACCTCTGTTCCCTAGAGAGTTTTGCTATTTTAAGTAGAAATCTTTTTTGGGGGGGAAGAAATCTCTTTCTCTTTTTCTCTTTGTCTCTCACACACCCATGCATGCACACACAGGCTTAAATAAACTCAGTTTAGCAAAAATTTCAGACTTTTTTTTTTTGAGTTAAAAATTTTGTTATTTAGAGAATATGTCAGGACAAGAAATGAATTTGCCTACAAAATCTTACCAAATCCTGCAACACTAATTTGTGATATCCATACAAAATCAGTGTTAAACATATGAAATGAATATCTGGTTTTTGTTTTGTTGTAGTGATGTACATGATTTTTGTGATTAAAAGAAGTGGTATATTAGCTCCTTTTTGTTTTCAGATGTAAATCATTAGATGATCTTCTTTATAGGGGATGGAGAGCTGCTGGCTTGTGGGCAGGCTGACAAAACTGTGCTGATATTCAATTCCCATCTCACTGATGTGCATAATGTTTTTTCAGGTAAATTTATGAATTACATTGTAAAAGATATAGTATATGGTTGAGTTTCATCTAAAATGGCATGGATTCCACTTACATTACTCTGATAACAAAAGGGAGGGAGTACTGATGATTCAAGATGTAAAATTTATTTCTGTCATTGCTTAATTTTGTCCTAGAATTAAACTGACTACCAGGTGTTCCTATTTCTCAATTTTTTGTGAGGTAAGAAGCAATCTATGATGATATATACTGAAATCTTCATAATGATGTATATTACAATAATTAAACAGAATCAATAAATGAAATATATTGCAATAATAATGGGTGTGTATATTTTTGTACTATATTCTGATAGTTTATTAGCCAAAAATGGACTGTGATGACTTGGTAAAAGATGTTTTTGCTTTGCAGCTCCAAACTTATGGAGCATAACTGTTTAAACAAAGAGAGACTATTCCTATGAAGAAATCCACAACTACAAAAGTGTATGCATGTGTAAACATGTATGCTTTTAAATGAGTCTTAAACACCAGATTATGCCTAAATTTCTACAGGAACAATTTGTTAAATTTTTAATAACCGTAAATGTTATGATGACTCTGTTATAGGTTATATGTTATGTATGTTATATATGTTATATATGTATGTTATATATGTTATATATATGTATTTTATATGTTATATGACTATGGTATATGTTAAATGTTATAAATTACTTTAAATCAGTCCTGCTAAAGGAATTTTCTGTGAAGGCTCATAATGGAAAATTAATGTTTTTTACTAGTTGACCCTAACAAGTACTGAAACCGGACTGCTTAAAGATAGAGAATTATTTCTAAGTAAATAATTCTGACAACTGACTTGTGAAAAGAATTTTTCTTTTTGAGTAATTTTCATTATATTTAGTGGAAGAAGTTGTGAAATTAAGGGGGCAACATTAGTGATATTATCCTTCTTGTGAGAAGAAATTAATGAAAATACACCTTGTGGACAGAGTAAGGAGGTATTTTTCTTCTACAATAACAAATTTTTAAGTTTTTCATTGATTTATTTTATTGATGCCTTTAATAATTTTTGTCTTTTTTAAAATGATGCACAAGTCTGAAAAGCAATGTAAATCACCTTCTACCATGCATGTAGTTCTTTTCAAAAGCAACGTAAATGTAGAGCTGCCAGGTAAAGTAATTAATGGGATTAGGAACCACAAACCATTAATTGCCTGCTTTTTTCATTCACATTGTTTTTCTGTGCTATTCAGATTACCATGCAGTCACCTGTTTACTTTCTACTTTTGATACTCTTGTTTTAGAAGTGTCATAATATATGCATTTTCATGAAAAACCATGATGCATTATTCTTACTTAGAGCTGCAATTAATGGCAATGTAATTTTTTTTCCAAGAAATGGAAATTGTATCTATTCTGCTAAAAATTTTCAGTTTCAAGGCAGCATTAACATCTGAATATAGCTGCTTATCAAAAATTGTGGCTTTGTAAGGCAGCGTAAGAGGAATGGTATAACAACAGTTTTGCTGTTAGCCTCATTTATTCAGTCTTGTTCCCTGAAGGGTTCAGTTACAGTTTTAAGTAGCTCTGCATTCTTCTTCCACGGTGACTCTTCATGTGTCTGTATCCTGTAGTGAAGTGCAGGTAACGTTGAACAGCTGCAAAGAGTTACAGCCAGCATGGCCTTTCTGAAGAAGTCTTTTTACAAAACCAGCTGCTATTCTTCTCAATGTGCTCCAGGACTGGGGAACCCTGAATAATGCCTGTTTTGAATTTTACTGGGCTCTCTTAAGCCAGCTGGCATCTCCTTCACTGTGCTTTGGGACTGAGGGGTCTGGAGAGAAGAGATTCTTAAGCTTTTTGTGTGGCTCTTCCAATTTTCCAAACCTCAGATTTTCCTAAAGTTTCTCAGGTTCCTTACTACTTTGGAAAACTGTTTTGTATATTCTGTTGTGGGTTTCTTTTTTTTCTTTGTTTGTTTGATTGTTTTTTGTGTTTTGTTTTGTTTTTTTATATGCAGATTTTTCAAGGCTTCCAAGTAGTTTTAGAAAATCAAAGCCTTTAAATAAAGTTTTGTGTTGTGAATAAAATACGGGTAATACTTATATGTGTGTGTGTGCAGTACCTGTGCAGTTTTCTGGTGAAAATTCTACAGCTGTTTGGTAACTGGGAATTAAAATATGTCATTTATAAGAATTTTTGTAGATGGATGTCTACAAAATGAAATATCTCAATTACTGTGATATAGTTAATAGCCTTCCTGTAATTTAAAGCAAACTATTTTTTTTTACATAAAACTTCAGTTGACTAAAGATAAAATGTGCACAAGAGGGCAGCATAAGAACTTTGAATGTTTTAAGACTAGATGAAATTCATCAGACTTCATCTGACAAATTGCAGTAACATGCATCAAAGGCTGTAAAATTTGACTGGTATATTATTTTTGATGTTTTTCTTCAGCTTCAACATAATGTTAGATCAAATTAATAATTTTAGTTTTTGAATATTGTTTCTGGCTTTTAAAGTGCTTTCTTTGTAGGTTTACAATCTTGTTTTTAACAAGCCATTGAAGTGGATTGCTTATTTTATTTTCACAAAGATAGCTAGCTCAGTAATAAAAGGTTAATAAATAAAACAAAGTATTGCAACTATTTTTGATGTCTTACAGGGTTTCCAGACCATATTTAATATAAAATTCTATTATAATATAATACTCAGATTCTTTTTTCAATACTGAATCTTTGGTTAAATTTAATTAAATATTTCTTTAATAAATATTTATTGCAAGTGCTCTTCCAATAACTTTGAAAAAGTAGAGTTGGAATTATCTTTTTCTGTTTATTAATGAGAGATATTTTCCGGTGGTTTTTGGTGGTAGGAAATTTCAATAGCTGGTTTACTGTTACCAGTTTTAATTCAACCATTTGAAACCTGTACTTAGAGTGTATTTTAATGTTGTGCATAATTATGTTAAAACAATACAAGTAACTCCAGAGACATTTATTAATGCAAGAAATGAGCTTTATGATATTTCCATTATTATTTTTATTAGGTCATGATGGTGCAGTTAACTCTGTTGGCTGGAGTCATGACAGGAAGTGGTTGGTTTCTGCATCAGAAGACAGAACTTTAAGGGTCTGGTCAGTCTGCAGTAAGGAACATGTCCTAATTCTGGTAATTGGAAACTTCCATTGGTTTAGACACAGAGAACACTTTTTTGGCACTTTTATCTACTTCTGTTTTGAAAGCCTTGTAAAAAACCCCAATTTCTAGAGCTACTGGGTGGTTACTCCCACTGATATAATGACCTGGGTGATCTCCTTTGACTCCAAATTAGGTTTTTCTCATGATAATTTAGGAAAAGAAAAAATAAACCTTATTAAAAAACCCTAATGGGCGTGTCTGGAAATTTTGGCTTTATTGTCTGCTCTGTATGTTATATTTTCATTGGCTCAGCTCTACTTGGATTTAGTCTACTCCCGAATTCAAAAAGAAATTCAGAGTATGAAGCTAGATTATATTAGATTCAATTGACTACGGATATACTGCCAGCTAATTTAAGCAGAATGAAATCCTTTTTTTGTGGGTAATAAATGTCAAAAATAAGAAGGGCCACTATGTAGTAGTTTAACCTCCTGGCCTGTGATCAGGATAACAGGGAGGCTCTGCCTTAAAACTGGGAATAATCTTAGATAAAAAAAATATTTGTTTGAATCCATTCTTAACAAATGCCTTCATGTTTCAGGGTAAAGAGAAGTTCCATAAGACTGTACGCTTTGCACAGTTTTATTTTATAGATACATTTATATTGCTGTGTTGTGGAGCTGAATTTCATCTCTTAAGTTTCCATCTAGACACAACCAAGGATGACCTAAAACGGTGAGTTCATTTTTCATTAATAGACCAGTGACTGTACTTGTACATTCTGATCTGGGATTTTGTGTGTGGGGAGGTGAGCTGAGGGAGCAAAAATATTACAGAAGATAAAAAGCTGAACAAGTGGTAAAAGTTGCTTTCAAAACATCTTTGTTTTTAATGGAAGAACAAAGAGAATCAGGGCTACAACACTGAAGTCTTAGTTGATATTGTGAGTGGTATGTCCAGTCTGTTGGTGATATTAGACAGTATTGGGCTGTATCCTTAGATGGGAAAAACTGGTCTATTTTCTTCCTCTATTTCCTTGGTAGTTTTGCTGCTGCACAGAAAAACATACTAAGCACAAGGTTAAATATATTTAGAAATAGGAGTGTTTTCCTGGATTGAGGCATGAACCTGGTGAAGTGTTAAATAGTCAGATAGAATTATGTAATGGTTTTCTTCCATAATCTGCTTACCTAGTTTATTTTACTCGTTAATCCTTAGTTAATTGGAGGTATTAATAAACCAATAAAAACATAACCCAGATTGCTACATAAACTTCAATTTCTAAGAGACAAGAATGAGTGTACTGTGTCCAGCTCAGTGTGTGTGTCCACAATACCTGCCTGAATTTTAAATGAGTTGCAATTTGAATTGAACATGTGTAGGACATGTAGCAAATGAATTGTGTAAAAAAAAATTCTTAAATATACTAAAATTTCTCTTTTTAATTTTTTTTTAATAATGGGTACTCTTCTCTTTTCCTCCCTCTGTTACTTTGGTTCAGATTCTTCATAACTTGTATTTGATGAATCTCAGTTTACTGTTTGTTGATTTGCTTACTATGTGAAATTCTACCTGGTCCATGCCCTGTGAGGTATTTATCTGTGTAGCAGTTGGCAGTGTAGAAGCAAGACAGGTCAACCAATTCAATTGAACAATTGTTCTTGAATTTGGGAACAACTTAACTGTTTTAATCAGCCTTTTCAGCAGACTTAATTGGACCAAAGGAAACTTCATACTTCCTTCAATAGATTGGTTTATCATATCAGTTAGCTTATTTAAAGTTAGCTTGGATATGTTACTCAAAAGCAGAGATAAATCTTTTGCTCTTGAAGTCTAGTGCAGTTTATTTTTTAGTTTATTTTAATAAAGTACTTGTGGAAACTACAAAAGGTTCTTGGATTAAATTGCAAAGCACTGTATATTATCTTCTGCTTCACCATCACTGCTAAACTAGTTCTGATGTCCTTCTGAAAAGATCAGCAGACCATTGTTAGAGAATAACAACAAAAGGCAAAGCCCAAGTCACTAAGCATTTTTCTCTTGAACAGATCTGGCTGACAACCCTATTGCTTTTGTCAAATGATCTCAGTTTTAAACTTTTAGCATTGTTGGAAAGAAACAGTAATGATTCTTGCAGCATGTCATGCATGGAGTTTCGCACTTTCATTAGACAGATGTGCTAAAATGCAAATATAATATTAACTGTACACAGGAATTATTGTAACACTATGCAGACAGTGTCCAGCAATGGCTACAGCCCTGGTGTGTTATCAATGCTGTTTTGATCTCAAGTCTAAAACACAGCACTACACAAGCCACTATGAAGAAAATTAACTCCACCCCAACCAGACCCAGTACAGTTGTTATTAACTCTGTATTCCTTATGTGATTTCTATGAAAATCACACTCTTCTTGCCCCACATATCCATATCCATGGAGTTCTGTTTTCTGTTTACTGTAAGAATAGATCCACGTTGCCTATTTGGATATATTTCAGTAAACAGAAAGTTCTAATGATATTGAATAACAACACAGTTTTGTGTTGTGTGATATAAAAAAGTCTGAAGCCATTTTAGAGGTTTGGGCATGGCAGCCACCTCTGCATGGAGCTGGCAGGTAACCCACAGGGCCTTAAAGAGTTTTGTGTATGTTGGGAAGCAAAATTTGTTTGGCAGTGTGTGACCAGCCTTTTATTCCCCTCCCATCTAAGTGGAAATTATTCTTTCCTCACTGTTTTCTCCTCATTTTCTTACTAATTGCCCTATCACCAACACATTAAATGCTATACTAAAACCAGTGGCATATCTGCTTTCTGAATGTAGGTACTTTACAGAATTTTTTCCTCTTCAACATTTTCAATATACATATGTGGATTATTTTAGTGTTTTGTGTTGATGGAGTATCAGTCATCTGTATATGAATGTCACAGGTTTTTTGATCCAAAAGAGTTTGGTTACCAAGATTTTTAATAGAGTTCAAAAATAAGGCGAAAGATCTGTCGCTTTAATTTTTAGTAATGAAAGAAAGCATTTTGATTTCTGGTTGCAGTGGGAGTTTACTGTTGACTACAAATCCTAACTTATTTCATTAACACTAGCATTCATTTGATATTTTTGCAGATACAAACAGAGGAGTGTTTGTAAATTGGTACAGAAATTTCCCATGACTTCAACAATGGAGATTACCAGCCTTTCAGCAGTAAATGAGTTCTATTCCTGTATCCTTTGTATTTCTTATTTTCTTTGTAGTTCTTTGGACTTGGTGACATGGACATCAGCTAAAGTAAGTAGCATTTGATTATATACTACATCTTTACTATTAAAGTAAAAAAAATATATTTTTTTGTGGTGAACTTCATCCTTAGACATAAATTTTTAGTGCTGTAAGATTTTTGGTGTTGCACATAGAGCAATAAATACAACAGAGTTTATATAGATATATTTATTTGTCTGTATTTTTATCTGTCTATATGCTTTTGTTCCTTTAGATAAGTTTAACTTTAACACAGAAAACTGGACAGATATTGTGCTTACAGCTGGCAGCAACCGAGCATTGGAAGTTTTTGACCTCAATGCAGGCTGCAGCACAGCAGTGATACAGGAAGCTCATGTTAGACCAATCCATCAGATCTGCCAAAATAAGGTAGATACTTTATTTAATTTTATTTTTAGTGCCACTACAACATCATCAACAAAGAAATCACAGGCTAAAAGTAGAATTGATAGTAATTAATAAGTTTTTATATGCTGGGAAGGATGGGCAAAAATGAGTCTGTGTGATAGGTCCATACATATTTCATTTGTTCTCTAATGTAAAGGAGGGAGCAGTGAGACTGATTGAATGATCTTGCTCTTAGAGAAGTGTTATCTTTTTCCTTACTTGTGCTAGACTGTAATACTGTAGTTCAACAGGAATTTTTCCTTATGTAAGTGTTCTCTTCTGAAGCTTAATCAGACACTGATTTATTCTGAAACTTTGGAAACAGCAACCAAAAAAAAAAATTCTCAGTACTACAATAGAATAGATGACTTAAAACCCCTCATCCTTGCTCTTCTATTTTCCTTGAAGATTGATTTGAGTGTTTGTAGTTTTTATGGTACCATATGTTCTGGAATCCATGCTGTGTTAGGTCTGGTTGAATGTGATGCTTCATTCCCAGTTGGAAAGTCCTTGCTTCTGTGGGTTTAAAACAGTTCCTTGTTATTACTGTTGTAGAACTCTTTGTGGGTTTTCCTTATAGATATGATCTGGTAAAACACTTAAAATTGTGCTAACTATTTCAGTACTGTTTGTAACACATATAGGCTTAAACTTCTGGCTTTTCTTTTTGCTGGGTCAGCTTAGTGCCTTCAGGTTATTTAATCAAGAAAAACTTTAAAGCTGTGGGTAAGTACTCACTTGGGGAAAAAAACCCCTAGATGTATGTGGTATAGCAAAGAAAACTGACCATTTTGGGAGACAATTATACATCAAGGTTCTCTATTTTTTTCAGTAATATAAAACTAATACTTTAGAGAAGTCAATAGCAAAATTACACATCAACTATTTTATTACATTGGATAGTTTTAAATTGTTAGAGAAAATACAACTCTTCATTTTCTTTAAGATGATTACTAAAATATTTCACAGACTTTGAAAAATTTGCAGAATCCTGTGTGCAAACTACATCCTGTTTAAAGTATGAAACACACTGGATTCTAAGGTTCTCTAGTGATGACACATGATTCAATGGAAACAAATCTGTGGAGAGAAACAGTTCATGCTGAAGATCCAGTGCCTATCCCAGAATTTATGAAGGCTTTCCTTTGGACTATTCCTAGTCTCATTGTGTGATTTCAGAATATATTTTCTAGTTTAGATTAATGCAAATCAGTTCTCATGTTCCAAGACTGTTTTGTGATTCCACCTGGACAATAGTAAGTGGACATAATCATAAAATTTACTCTTTGAATGAATAAAAAAGTAAATCTATTTTAAGGGTCTTGGGAGACAATAGATAAAGTATTTTCTGATAAAATGTGGGAGAAACCTGTTAGCAAATTAGAAAATATATAGGCTATCCTAGAAACCTAGATGATCAGCATGATGTTCTCTTACTTTTGATTTTAGACAGAGACAACGGTAAGCAAGTATGTATAATTTGCCATGTAATGACTTTGATTTTAGATTGTTCTTTTGTTCTCTGTTATAGAGGTTGTTTGCAATTGCCAGTGTGTGAAATTCATCTCAACCTGCAGTGTGTGGATTAAGCTTATTATAATAGTCCATTGCTTTTTATACTTAATTTTAAGAGACAGAGTAAAATTAATTGATTGAAATATCAAAATCATCTTCCTGTCTTATAGTTTAGGAACATCTGAGATACCAAAATAGATGGCAATTTGAGATCAGACCACAAAGATTCAGAGCTTTAGTGTTAATAATACATTTGTAATGCTGAAAAACATGTTCTTTGAACAGAAATCTTTCATTATCCACAAATATTTGTATGGTATTATGTTCTGCTAGCACAGTTATAGACTACACTCATTTTCACAGAAATAGCAAAAATTTCAAAATTTTCAAATTTGTTTAAAAATTCATTGGTCCATTAGTTAGGATGTTTACTTGATGTGAACACTGAAAAATGGAATAGGTAACTCCAGACTTTCAGTCAGTTAACATTTTCCTAACCATAGTTACCATGCTGGAAAAGTATAAAATCACAGAAGATATAGAGTGCTTTCTGATATGTCTATTGATTAAAGACTTTAGCATAAGCCAGTTGCAGTTCTTGCATTACATAAATGGTGCTCATACGGAATTAGTGAAGGAAAGAGGGATTCTGTAGAACCATATCTTCCCTGCGGCCAAAATTTATGGGAAGGTTGCAATGTAGTTAATCTAGAGAGAAGTGAGAAGGGATTACAGTGGTGGATGAGGAGGTTGATGGGGCAGAAGAAAGGGATTTGTCTATCAGAATGAAAGGGTGGTTTTAAGAGTGTGTGGGAATATGCTACTTTTTGCATCAGATTCTCATAAGTAATAGATTATCATAAATTGATGGACTATAAAAACACAAAGTGATAAATAAAATTCAGCTTGCATATTATAACAACTGGTTTATATTTTCTTGTCTTCTATATCAATATTCAGTAGCAAATGTGGTTTGAAGATACAAGTATATGTATTAATAAAGTATATTGCTGAAAAAAATTCAGGGCAGAGAACAAACAAATGGATTGCGCTTCTTATCTTTCATTTTTTACTGTATTCTGTGTATTCTATAGTAAAGGAGTAATGCACTAAGTAAATGTGTATGTGTCTGTAGAACTTTCTATTTTGGAGTCTGTGACCAGTCCTGACTGAAGCAAGGGATGGCGAGCAAATATTTCAAAAGCACAAAAAAGAGTGCTCTGTAACTTTTAATAAATATTGTCCTTTGGACTCCTACTGTCTTTGTCTTTTGCATTACTCTTTTTCTGTAGTTATACTGAGTTAATGTGAGAATGTGTAGACTTTGTTGGGAAATATATTGCACAGTACATTTTAATTCATCTCTTAGAGCAAGCTATGCACCAGCTTTCATGATGAGTAGAAGATTCCTGGCAGTCATATACTGATTGCAGGAAATTACCTTGAGGTTTCTGTGATATATTCAGCCAAATCAAGAAAGTGAATGGTAAGGAAAGGAAAGAAAGTGTTTTAACTGTTTCAGTTTGGTTCCCTGGAGAGAGAAGGGTTTAGCCAGCAAAAAGGCTGGGATTTGCCAATGTGGGTGTTAAAATATCAGAGGTTTTGAACTGGATTTAATTATTTCAAATATGAAGCCAAAATTAGTCCTGTGATGAATGAATGCAATTGCTACTGAAGTCAATGGAAATTGGACACTTAGCCCAGGGCTAACCATGTCTTATAATTAATTGTTGAACTAACCTTTGCTCCCTCCCTTTCACTGCCCTGATTTTCTTCCCTGAACATCCCCATATGACTTGTGCAATCGCAAAAAGATTTTCCTCTGCTTCACACAATGGGCCCCATACCCTGATATTAGTAATTCCCATCAGTCTGTGAGATGCCTCAGATAGCCTGTCTCACTGACCATCCTGGTGGGTGTCACCCCTAGACCAAAGGGCTCATGGCTGTCCTGAGACAGCACTGACAAGAGTTGGGACCGTGCTCCATTTCTCTGACTGGGTTATGGGACTTCCTCCACATGCACACTTTCCTCTTTGCTCCTTTGCATGTGTGCAGTCAAGCTTTTTTTTTGCATAACCTAACCTTTACTGTTTATTTCTTAGGTGGACTAAATTCTCCACTGAGATGCTGGCTGGTCACTGGACCAGATTCCCCAGGGAAGTGGTCCCAGCACCAAGCTCTTCAGAGCTCAAGGAGCATCTGGACAATGCTCTTAATCATATGGCATAGTTCTGCAAGGAGCAGGGAGTTGGGCTCAATGATTCCTATGAATCTCTTCCATATCTCAGGATATTCTATGATTCTATAAATCACTAATGCCATGAGAATAGTTACTTGAAACTGATGTATTGTTTTATAGGGATCGTCCTTCAGCACTCAGCAACCTGAAGCTTACAACCTTTTCCTGACCACAGCTGCAGGTGATGGCATCAAACTGTGGGATTTAAGAACACTGAGGTAAGAATGAATTAGATACCTTGGAATAAAAAGCCATGCTTTATTCAGAATTGTCATACTTGCTCTCATGTACCAGTAGAAATTTAGATGTGGAATCTGAACTACAGGCTAATTGAAGCTTACTAGTTTTTAGAGACCAAAGTTCTCTTTCCTCAATTATAGTTAGTTATGTGGAAGCCATTAAGTATTTAAGATTTATCACTTTTGTTTACCCACCTTTGTAGGTCTAATTGTACATATATAGTAGTGCACTGAACTGAATGCTAATGGTATTTACAAACCAGCATGCCATTACTGCTAAAAGAAGTAAAATCTATGATCTATCTTTTAAAATATAAGCCAATTGCAACAACGTTTTTATAAACTATGTATGTAGTACTATAAGTTTGCATGATGCATTACCATAAACTCAGAATTAAATGCTATAGTTTCTGAACAACTTTCAGTGCTGGGAAAGCTTCTGAACAACAGAATAGAACATCAAGGAGGGAACATTGCTCAGGAAAAGCAATTCCTGGGGCAAGCTCTGTTGTGCAGGCCAAAAGAATTTTGTTTAAAAGAAAAGGGGTTTGGGTAGGAGGATGTTTAAGCTTTAAAAAATAATTTCCTGTTTGCTTTCTGAGGATGTAAACTTATCTATGGAAAGAAGTCATATCATTTTTCTAGTACTGAATTTTCTATTTGGGCCCTTAATGACCCTTTCATTTATTTCCATCTTTCTGTGGTAAGAATACATTAAATCTATAGGGGGCATATGTGTTCTTTCCAAAATCACTGCTGTATTACCTTCACTCAGTGCCAGAAAGTAATGAAACTAGAGACTGCTGGGGTTGGAATATGTTACCTTCTTATGTTTTTCTAATAAGCTGCTCAAATCGCGTTGCTGAAGAGTAATGAAAAAGTAGAAAGCTTTACACAGATCACTTATCTGTCTCTTTGTTTCTAAATACTAATATAAGTAAAGTCAGTGAATGGTAAAATCGTTAAATCTGTAAAATCTGGGCAATCAATTAAATGACTGTGTTTTGAGAAGAAGGAACTAATTTATGTATGTTCTTGCTGTATATTTAATTTGGCTGTGCCAGTGTATTCTAATGTCCACTGTGTTCTATTGGCCAAGCTTCAAAAAAGTAGTTCAAGTCCTTAATGACAGATATTTTAAGGGTGCTTGTGAGGTACTATGTATATGTGTATGTTTGTTACACATTACACAGTGATCAGTAGTGTTAACTCTTGTGGAGAAGAAATAGAAAAAATAAATAATTGTTTTTCCCTTGCTAGCAATTTTCAAGGAAAAATAGAAAAACAAACCACATTTTTTAAAACAAAATTTTCTGCCATTGCTCAGACCAGAGACTGATTCTTCTATATGTTAAAACCTGTTCCTGAGTTCTGAAAAGGAGTAAAACTGTTCAATTTTTCCTATGTGTTCACCAGGTGTTTTTCACATAAATAAATTTTAAATGTCTAAGTTTGGAAAGCTCTATTTGAACTTGGAACAAGTCTCTGCTGAAGTGTTAGGTCTACAATAGTTACACAGACTGAAAACTTTTGCTTATTTTTTTTTGTTCATGGGTTTTGTCCAATCAAATCCAGTCCATCCCTTGTACTGTTGAGTACTTACAGGAGAGATTAGTTCCTAAACAACCTTATGGTGCGCCAGTACCTTTAATCTCTTAAAGTTGTTGATTTGTAAAGTTCATGCATCAACAACTGTTTCAACTCCCTCTGGAATGACCTGTCTTTGTTTCTGCTTTGGGTTTGCCAGAATAGGGTTTGTTTAATGAAATTTTTGTCCAGTGTTCTTGAAATATAGCAAAGGTAAGTCCACCTTCTCATTTATATTGTTTGCAGTGTTGTGGGTAGTAACAATAACTACAAGATCTCCACTTTATTGTTTGTTGATTTTGTTCTAAATATTTTCCCTAGATGCCCACAGCAAAAATTGTTTTGCTTTTCTTTAACCTGTTTGTTGCCCTTTAGAAAGTATTCATTGTTACTTTATTTAAAAATTCCATAAAGTACAAAATTTTTATTAAATAAAGGGGAAAAATCCCTCCAGCACAGTGCTCTTCAAAGCTGCTATTGAAAGCATGGGAAATAATTTGCAGAATAACTGCACAATTTCCTTGGACTCTCAGTTTTGGGGTTTTTTTTGTTGTTGTTTTTGTTATTCTTCAGTTTCTTTGATGATGGTTCCTTTTCATAAGACATGCATTCCTTTTCTCACAATTGACTGAGGAATTATAGCAGGATGCTCAGGTTATTTTTTAATCTGTGTAGATTATATCTTCAAACAGGTTAACCTGGTCTACAGCTTTAAAATTTGGAATATATTGATATTTTTGCTCTGAGTTCTACAAGAATTTTGCTATCCAACCTGTGTTATCAAACTACAATTTTTTTCCCAGTGAAAATTCATTTAACTTTTCTTACGTTCTTGAATTTGGTGAAATTATTTTGCAACTTCAATTTGCATCATCGTTTCTGGATAAAGCTGTGAATTTGTCTGTCTCTTTCACTATTGATGGTCTGGAGGCATTCCAAGATTCCTTCAGAGAGTGCCAGAAAGTCTCATGGGTTCCTCTGAAGGTGGTACAAGAAAAGACATTTTAACTTTCTGATGTTGTCAGCCAACCTCACACAGCTAGGTCATCTTGCCAATAAATGAGGGAATCTTGGACACTGCTAGTGGCTTTTGGATTTACTCTGACTTCTGCTCTATTGCTTTGAAATGCATGGATTTGTGAAGTTTCATCTGAAGATTTTGAATATTTTTATACTTCTCCTGCATTCTCCTCATTTATAACTAAAGCTAAGAAAAGCTCCAGATGATCTACAAAACAGACTTAGGAATAAAGAAGCAAGAAAAATAGTTTTTCTTGGAAGAAGAAAACTATGGCTACTCTTCTTCCAGGTTAGGATAATGAATGAGACCTTATGAATACATGCTTTAGGGTAAAATAATGACCTTCGACCAACCTCCAAGACATTTTGAAGAGCAATTTAAGTCTATATTATCTAAAAGAATGACTGCTTGGAAAACAAGTAAAATTGCTTTCTCTGATGTCCTAGGGGAAAGCAGTGAACACAAGAGTTAGGCTGGGATGCTGTGGAAATCTGAATGAGAAGAACATTATAGTCATCAGGTTCAGGATTCCCAAAATGATTCCTGATCATTCCTTAATGATCAGGAGGCAAAAAAAATTAATACAGTCTTGTATTTTTGAAGGAGCTGAAGTGTTCTTTGTGATGAAACCTTGTAGACTCATTCATCTGTAAGACATAAGAAATTTTACCATTCTTTTTCATACTGCTGTGTGTATTGAATGTATTTTGGAGACATTGCTGCTCTTTCTGAAGTCAGGAATCTAGCACTGATTTATACTCAGCTGTACCTATTGTCTCCACCAATTAAATTTAATATCTCAGAAAAGTCTGGATTGGAATGGCACAAGTTTCTGAGTTCTTTAGACCACAGAGACCAGATATATCAGAAAATTCCAATATACTAAGCCTCCTTGTCTTCCAGTCCTGCCTGTGTTTAGTGGCTATGAACATATAGGGCAGTGAGATGTGCTTTGGCATCCCAGTGCTGTAAAGCCAATGCATAAAAAAGAATGTAGAAACCTAGGAATTAATGAACATTCTGTTCTGTTACACAGTTGTAATGGTTTTGAGTTCACCAAATTTCGTTCACTAAATATGAGATAAGATTTTGGAAGAAAAAGGCACAACAGGCTCAACTTATAGCTAAACAGATAGTTTATTAACACACTAAAGAAAAAAAGAAGGAAAAGAAAACAAAAGCAAAACCAAAAACCTACCTTTTCCTCCCCCACAAACTATTTACCTTTCCACACAACATAGAGACTACCATAATTTCAGTCAGTTGCAGCCATATGAATAATCTTACATTACTTGGGAGAGGAGTCCCTTTGGAATTTTCATAGACTATACCACACTAAGAGGTCTGGTGGCTCTCAATGTCACAAATCTGCAACCACCTGGGATTTGCAGATCTGTGCAATCCCACCCCATTAGCAGTTTCCCAAGCTGCTTATGGGCTCCAACATATTTGGGGTACTATTTTAAGAAAGCCTCTTCTAGTATACAACAAAGGTTCTCTTATCTCTAAAATCGTCTCTATCTTAAAAGAAATACAGATCTCCTATTAAGCCAGAGGCCAGGCTTCAAATATACCAGTATGTACGACCTTTGACTAGAACCTGCATTCCCCCAAACAGCATCATGATAGTTCATATCTCCATGAATCACACCCTGAGAAGTCCAGACAAAAATGTTTTCTTCCTCTATCCCTTTCTTCCAGCAGTTCTTATCAATTCTTTCACTGACTTTATCTCATGCTGTCTCTCCACGTCTTCACTCACTGCATTCCACGGAGGAGGAAAGGGTTAATGTCTTTGCTTAGGCTTGCAGTGGTCACATGATCTCTGCCAGGCACAGCCGGGATTTTCAAAGGCCACGGGGATGCAGGGAAGAAACTTAGACTGACAGATCCGAGAACAACTCGGCTGATGGAAGAGTCCCACTTCCACCCCTCGGTCTCATCCAGGGTGAGCCCAGCCCGGAGCCGCTGCAGGCTGCAGGCTCCCCTCCCCATGCTGGAGAAAGGGCTGAGGCCCACAGCCAGCTCCCAGGCCAGCTCTCCCTCACAGGGCGTTTCACAGCTGCTAAAAACTGATCCGGGCCGGGACAGGCGTGCATCATCCCCTCCCCTGGCCTGAGAGTCCCTGAGCCAGGCAGGTCTCCCATAAAAGGCCAAGCCTAAGCCGCTGCTTGCAGGGCAGCCCACCCTCCCACCACAGAGGCCCGACCGCAACCGCCCGGGGGAGGCAGTGGGGCCTGGACCGGCGGGGCCTGGACTGGGCCTGTCCAACTCACGGAGGTGTTAACTGCTCGCCGGCTGGAAGTCAAAGAGGGCTTGAACTCTGAGGTGAGCTTTCATGAATATCACCCCAAAGTCGCATTCTGTTCTTTAAGTGGCCAAACGACATGCCATCTAAAAAGCTAACTTCTGATTGGTGCACTAAGAAACCAAACTGTGGCTCAAACCACAACAACAGTAAACTCATAACAACAGGAAGTATCAGACTAGACTAAATACCAGCTGCTTTAATATGTTCATATATCACTTAAATTTCATTTGACAGTTTTTAATTCTGCTTTATCAGTCTGGATCCTTTCAATTTCTCACTTCCTCCAACTTGTAGATTAGATAATTCTGTGCTGTAAATGTCCAGAAGAAAGGAAATTTCTTTCATTCAGTTAGGAGGAAACTGTAAATTCATAGTGTTGCACTCTTCACTTTGTTAAATGCATTTAGAATATTGACTAAACACTTTGTAACACCAGCTCATATTTTGCTAGCAAAGTTCCATGAATACAGGCACCTTCATGCCTGGCTTATAATAAAAAAAAAAGTGTGTCCAATTTTCTGCAGCTTCTCTTGCACGGTTCATTCCAAGTAGTCTGTTTCCTCAAGAGAAGTTTTAGAATGTGAAGTAGTGTAAAATTTTCTTCCCCAAGGCAGATTTCAGATCCCCTGTAAAGCTTTTAGGCACTTCTGTGAACCTTCCTTGCTCATCAGTAAATTATGGCTAAAGCCATAATGCAATAAAGCTTCTTCCTTCTATGTGACAGTTAATTGTGTGACCTGGCTTGACCTCAGATTTTCAGATGCATCTTTACTCAAGGTACTATAGGCTGCACTGTGAGGACCCTCACTGCACCAATAGCCCTTAATTGCCCTGACCAGCCTTGGAATCACACCCATGCACTCTGCTCCTTGATTCAGGCTGTAGAAGTCTGTACAAATGAGTTGACAGAATCCTTATGAAGTGCAGCAAGGGGAAGTGCAAAGTCCTCTTGGCACCAAATGCAACCCCCAGGCACCAATATATGCCAAGGAGTGGCACTAGGTGGAAAACAGCTTTGCAGAAAAGGGCACTGAGATGAACACGAGCCAGAAATGTGCCCTTGAGGCAAAGAAGGCTTATGATGTCCTGGGCTGTATCAGGAAGAACAGTGCCAGCAGGTTATGGGAGATGAATACCTCCCCTCTGTTTAGCATTGGTGAAGCCACACTGGCTGTATATGAGCAGTGAGCTTTGATAAGATGACCTCCAGAGCTGCCTAACAACCTCAGCCATGTCGTCACTTTGTGATTCTATGAAAATTGCATTTTTTCTTTACTTACCACAGAAAAAGTAGGGTATGGGGAACTTGCTGGGGGAGCTGATGTGATATTGACTAAGACAGCAAGATGTACAATAACAGCTGAAATTGAAAATTAATTTAGAAAACAGGAAAGGGACAGTTGTGCTATGCTGTCTGATGTTCTGTGCTTATTACCTACCCAGAAATAGAGAGAGCATGGGAAGAGTTAGTATAGCCCAAACTAGAAGTCTGGGATGCTACTGATGCCTTGAGTTTTAGCTTTCATATTTTTTTTAGATTCTGTGCTGCCTAGAGGTGTGATTCTGAGCCTCATATTAAGTGTTAGTAAGCTCTCTTCACAGAGTAGGTAGACAAACCAAATCCTTTTCCAGATGGAGACCAAGGACAACTGTTACAAGTTTTCAGGCCCAAAAGCATAAACAACTGTGGACTGAGAGAGAAAACAAGGATGGAACTTCATAATCTGAAGATGTAATTGGGAACTAACTCCAACATGCAAATGGACCAAAACTTATAAAAGGGTGAGACCTCGTGTCTGGTCATCCATTTTGTGACCATTTTGGGTCCACATTGGGTGTAGCCCTGGCCAGGCTCTTGGACTGCCCAAGGTGTATCCTTAAAGGCCTTTTAATAAATACCTATTTTATTCTCTAGCTCTGTCCAGTCTCTGTTCCAGGTCAGCCTTCCCAAGGCATTGCTACTATGGTAGTGTGAGGAGGTAGATGTGATAGGTGGTAGATTACTCTTGCAGGTAATAAGAATAGCTGGGACAAGGTGTTAGGAAGATCTCCCAACACCCAACACAAACACCTATGGTGGCAGGAGCTGCCTGCCTCTAACACTCTGATCAGCTGAGAAATGGAAGTTCAGCTGTTGAAATATGCTCTTTGCTACTGAAATAGCCATTTTTCATCTGAAAAAAACCCAAAAAAGGCAGTGGATGCTTATTGAACCACAGTGAAGAGTTGAGGAATACTGAACTACTTGCACATACTGAATTGCTTCAGCAGAATACTCAGCTTCATGATAATGCTTTGATGTATGATCCCAGAAAAAATCAGTTTCACCTTCTTTCAGCCTCTGAAAGAATTTGCCAATTGTACATAGTATTAGACATTAAGGCAAAATCTCCAAGTAGTGTTATGATGCTGTGCAACTAGATCATAAGCTCCTCTGGCAATATATTTTAACAGAATCCCCACAGGGAACTCATCTCATATATTTTCTCACAATTGCACTTTGAGACCTTGGGGTCAGACATGCAGTTTGAATTTTGAGATTCTTTTCAGTTTGCATCTTCACTGTGAACTAGCTGCTTGAAATCATCCTAAGCAAGATACAAACATACACATACTCAGAATTTGATTACTTCTTGGTTTCTTCTGAACATAAGGATTCCATGGTTTGCCATATGTTTTTTTTCCTTTCTTTTTTTCACCTTGGAACCTTTGAGTCTAGTTATGCAGATTCTGAGGGATAAAAGAGTGTCTGGAGTTCCTTCAAGTTTGGGACTGGAGGTGCATGAAAATATAGAGGATGAGGAGCACAGGGATGTTGTCCCTGCTGGATGCTATGGTGAAAACACTGGGAGCTCATATGTGAAGGGTTTGGTGTTTCAATGAAATGAAAACCAAGTGTACTGTAAATCTAAGGTAGCTACTACTACTGTCAAGTTGTGCTCACATTTTGCAGAGCCTTAGTAGATCTGCTGGTATTGAAGAGTCTGTGAACAAACACCAGAGCACTGGCATAAAGTAACAAAATACAAATGAAGGAGTTTTGAAAAAAACCCCAGACTTTCATTTGCAGTTTATTTTTAATGCATCAAGTATAATGAAATAGACGTCTTTGTGAGAGTATTCTCTTATATATAAAGAGACACTCATTCCAATATGTTTCTCTTCCAAAGACAGAAAAAAACAGTACATTTTTTTTCTAATATTATTCAAGTCTTCTTGCAACATAAAAAGATACATATTTTGGAATGTAAACTAAAAGATGTACAATGGAGAACATAGGGAAAACTTGGCTGTTTTCTGTCCCATGCAATTACCAGATGTTTGTCATGGTAACTCCTGAAAAGCTCTGACCAGAAAAGCATTTTTAGGAGACTGGAGAGCATGCCAGCTGGCCACGTAAAACCTGCAATATCCAAAATAATTTGGATCACCACCTGTTGCTACTTAAAAAAAATAGAATGAAAAAAAAAGCCTGAAAGAAGACAATCCCTAAAATAAGCTAAAATCATACACATAGTGTCTATCTAATAATTCTATGATTTTTGTCCACTTTTTTTTTCCATTGCTATGATACCTGTAGATATCTGGAGTTAATAGATTGAGTTAAAAAATCTACTTAATTCTGTGGAAAGTTTAATTGGAATCTCTTTTTTAATGTCTTTTTAAAGTAGGATTTTGAGAGGTTGGGGAAGTAGCTGAACTTAATGGAACGTATATCCTGATATAATTGAAGAGTTGAACAAGAAAACAGCTAAGAAAATAGAAACCAGGTTATTGGATTGGCTATTATATATTGGTTTATATATATATAACCAAATAATTGGTTATTAATGTGGCTGCGCTAGCCCAAGGTAAAGGACACTATCCTATGACTGAGACATGGCTTTATGCTGCTGTGATACAGCAGAGCAAAGATCAGTGAAAACCTTGGAATCCTGTTAGTTCTTATGTATCTATTTATAGATGAAATGTTCAAGTTATTGATCACAAATACAGAAGAATTTCTTTTGAAAGGAAGTTTTTTGCAGTGTTTTATTCTTCTGTGAAGGAGATCCCATTGAGGAAATTATCTTTTACAGGCCCTGACAATGTAATTTAGAAGTAAACATTTAGAAGTAGTCCTGATGACCAGTGCTGTACTTAAGGAAGAATGGTGAACCTGAAGACACCTTCAGGAGGGACAGGGGATATGAATTATTTTTAATTTTTCTCATGAAGAAATTTCTTTCACATGATGCTGATGTATCTTACAAGTATAAGATTAAAAAGATTTTTTTTCTTTAAATTCTCTTTGAAAAGGAACTCCCTGAAATTTGCAAACAGTGCAACTAGGACTTGAGGCTAAGTTGTACAAGTTTACTCTATGTAATAAATAATATGTAGAAGCCTAACTGAGGAGGAAAATTCTGAGGAGACTGAGGTAGCTAGTATTCTTCTTTGCTGTTAATAGGAAGCTTGAACAGAGCAGGTTATTCAAAAGACCAAATGTGGCTATTGGTTACTGAAAGTCTCTAAATATTTATGTGAAAAAACTGAAGTCGAAGAAAGTTTTTACATCTTAGTCACAGTAATTGGCTGTCTTCATAAGTTGCTTCTCTTGAACTGTAGTGTTCTCTTAAGTTGGGTTCTTTTAGCAGTTTTAAGATAGAACTTGTCTGAGGTGAAGCATCTGGTTACTGTATGCTCAAAATGTCTGTTAATATCAGTAGTTTTGTTGTACAGAATACAGTAAAGATCAGAGTTAGGCTCTATAAAATGATGTATTTTCATGCATTCAGAAGTGTCCCTTTTATGCTTTAATAAGTGATAGCAATTAGATCCAGTCACAAAGTAATGAGTAATGTTTTTATTTAAGTATGTCTGTTTCACCTGGGTGAATGAAATCAAATTGGCATTTAGTCCATTCTTACACATACATGCGTGTCTACTACAGAACAATGTGGTATAAAAATTTAGAGCTTTCTGCACATAGGTTCAGTCAATTGAATTTACATAGCTTCTGTGATTCTGCAGACCAGGAAAAACTGTATATCACAGGAGCTGGCAGGAGATTTTACTATTTCAAATTTGTTCCTGGACCTAGCATACATTAAAAAAAAAAAAAAAAAAAAAAAAAAAAGACCTCTGCATTATGGTGAAGTATGTGAATTTGTTTTGTAAGAAGGGTAGGTTGACAGCATTCGTAATAATGACAAAAGAAGAATGTAGGTTATTGTAAGTCTGTTTTAAAATAATACCTCAAAGATATAAACTAAACTTCTGAAATGAGGTATACATATGTAAATGGCAGCTGTTACTGGTCTTGAAACTTGTATTAAAATGTTTTTTAATATTGAGGAAACTCTAAATAATATTTTTTTAACATTAGTTTTGTGGTGACTGCAAAGTTGTCATGGTTCTTTACAACGTGTGGTGCTTTTCAGGTGGATATTAATCTTCATCTCATTAAAAATATTAATAGTTTTAAATAGTCCAAGCGAGCTCAGCTATTTAAAACTTACTCTACAATGCTTCTTGCAATATTGACATGAAAAGTAGGAAATTAATTCCTTGCATTAATTGTAAATCCATTCCTTCCTTTAGAATGTTTTAACACAGATAGGTAAGAAATTATCTACAGTTATAGGACAGAGAGACAGAGAGAGAGATATTTTTCACTTTGGAACATCATTTGGAAATTGTCTTTCTTGACTTATCATATACAATAAATTAATGTATGGAGTAGAAATGTAAATAGACAACAAAGGTTAAATATTCAGATTCGGGTGTGAGAAAAGCAAGCAATAATTATTTATATTATGATTCCACATACTGCATCTTCATTTGATATAAATAACTTGAGGGAGATTTATGAATCTTCATGGGGCAGACTTTCACAACACCTTCCCCTTAGCTAATTGATAGGCATCACAGCTCCTCATTTCTAATTATTAATGTTTCTATCCCTGTAAACTAAACAAGGCCAATGGTTTTGGTCATTGCCCTGGGGCAGTTTTGTCTGTTCATTTTATTTTTAGTCATTCATGTTCTTCAGTGTCTTTCAGTTTTGACAAAATCCTACTGCCGATATATTTAAAACACAATTATGGATTTGCCTTAGTGAATTTGTAGACTAAGAAAAACATGAAAACAGCAGGACTTCATGAAAGTGGCAGTAAAAGATGTAATTTTTAGTTGGTGTAAATAACACTGAAACTTCTCTGTAGGTGTGAACGTCGTTTTGAAGGGCACAGTAGCCGCTGCTATCCATGTGGAATTGCGATGTCTCCCTGTGGACGCTTTATAGCCAGTGGATCAGATGACAAATACGTGAGTAGTTTTTGCTTATTTTCCTCCTAAGCTATAAGAACTACTCATGTTGTACCTAAAAGAGTATTTTCAGAGGATTCTAGGATTGATCTTGATGTGCATTACTGGGGTCTATGATACTTTCATATAGTTCATTCACATGTAGCAGTTGCATATGATTCATGATTATTTTGTCTGAAAAACCCTGAACAGCTAAATCTTAGTGTTCAAAGTAATTGTTAAAAGATTGTTTCTAGAGGTTTCCATAATATTTGACTCTGAATTATCATGCACCATCAAAGTTGAGGAGAATGGTGTTCTCTGTAGCATAGCTGTATGTGTTGTACATATATCTAACCACTAGGAAATCTGTATATAAATTATAAAAAATACAAATTAATTTACTTAAGCTCCCAAATACAGGGTGAGGAATCTTTTAGTATGACTTTCTTATGAACCAATCAGCTGAATAAAAAATGAGAAGTTGTTCAACAAGAATTAGAATTTTCCGGACCCTTTGTGTGTGTTTTCTCTCTAGATAGGTTCTCTTCTGAATCAATGTCAATCATATTTAAATTATTTAGAAATGAATCCTGCATAAATGTGTATTTGAGTTTGAGTTTGCACCTAATTTTAATTCATTAATGCCTGCATTGTTGGCAGGATGTTTGTCTTGCTGTTTGTGAAGAGATGGACGATTGCTAACTTGTACTTCAGGCCTTTGAAGCTGGACTGGGGTCGGGTTTATTGCAAACACATCCTTTCAAAACAGCTGGGTAGGAATGCTGTTTAAATTTATTTTAGATATTTGTAGATCAATCGTCAGAACATAACACAGAGTTTCTGGTCAACTTCAAGTTCAGAACAAGCGGAGTTTACTATTCTGTCTAGTTTTGAAGTACTGGCTCAAATAATGTGTTAGAGAGGTTAGAGATTTTATTGGCAGATTGCTGGATATTTGGCAATAGGTATTGTGTTCTTGACATTTTCATATTTTTCAAGTTTCTGGTAAATAGCATTTTAAAATGTAGCTTGCAATACAAAAGGAGGACTTTTTGCTTTGGTTGTTAAAAATTCGTCTAATATTCATCTCAGGTCATGATATATATGATATATTAATATGTTTATTTGGGGTTACTGATTAAAGTTGCTTTTGAATTGTATAAGAACAGGTGCAGTCACAAGACCCTTTTGTCTTCTCTTTTGCATTAAAGTATTTCTTGGGAATTAGGGCTGATACAAGAAAAGAAAGACAGCATGATTTTGTCCTTACTCCAAATTCTTGGCACATAGTGGGTCATCACAGGAAGCTGAATACCTAGCATGCATCCTGCTGCAGTTGGCATGTGGTCTGTGGTGGGCACAGTGCCAGTCAATACTTTGTAATGTGGCTCCTGGGTTGGAATTTTGCGTAATTTTCATCCTACGTCTGTAGAGAACTTTCATTGCTCTTCTTGTCCCTCAGGAAAACTGAGTCAAGTTTTGGACTCTTGCTTATACCATACTGTTAGGACAAAATGCAGTTTTGGGGGATTTTTTAGGAGGCTTCTCTTTGGAGTGTTGAGACTGGATATACTTTTGTGCTTCCTTTTGGAACAATATTGAATGCGGCATTGAGTAGTCCATTCATATTTTTCAACTAATAACATCCTGACAGATGGCTTAATATGTGACTGGCACAGTTTTAATAGCATCAAGAAGTCACATATTTCTGAAGCTTATATGAATGAATGTCTACTGCAATAAGCTGCATAAAAAAATCAATAGTGTGGATACAAAGCATTGTCTTCAAAAAGAGCATTCTGGAAATAGGTTATGTAACTTTCCACTGAGAAGAAACTGTGTCTTCAGTCATCCTGGAATTTACTTTATCAAGTGCAATTCTTGCACCCTGTGGTTAACAAATGTGATTGATTTTAAAGCCAAAAGAGGCATAATTGGAATCTAATCGAGAGACATTTACCTTAAACTGCCTTTTGTATTTCACAATATCTGAAGTATTTGACAGAGAGGAATAAGTTGTGTACACTGATTAATAGCAAAATCACATTTCTACAGGACATAGAAACAGCAAACCAAAATATGTTATTGTAAAAAAAGAGATGAAAATTCTGTCTGCCTTTTTTCCTACTTTGAGGGGGTATGACCTGTTTTATAGAAGAACTCAATGTAGCTTCTGCGTGGCTGAAGTAGCCTCTTGGTGTGTGTTAGTGTGAGATTTGTAGATACTTTAAATTGGAGTTGAAAATGTTTCACTAACTGATTGCTCCAACTTCCTTAAGAGAGCCTTTAACAAGACCTGACAGTCTGATCAAGCAGGTAACCAGTATCCTGGTTTTGAACTGTGATTGTCCTTTCTGTAATTAGTCGTGAGTAGACAATATAGAATGTTAACACTTCTATTATCAAATCTTCTCTGCATCTTAAATAGCCTAAGGTTACAAGTGAATTTAGTCAACTTTTGGTTAACTGAATACGCATGATATTGTAACTTCTAACCATTTTATAAGTGGACAGTCTAAGGTTTCTGACTATCAATATTATTAAGGACCTTGGACAAATACACCCTAATTGGGTTTGGCTTTCCATTTTGCTGGACTCTGTACTAAAATGTTTACCTAAAAATTTGTTGACTAAAACAATCGTAGTGTAAAAAGACAAGAAGTATTTGGACAGTGTGAAATGCTATTTTTTTATAATAGAAAGAACTCATTTTCTTTCTGTGCCATGTAGTTCTAGTTAGCTGTTTGACTTCATGTCTAATTAGGCACTTAATTTTTGTCTTTGAAGACTTTAGGGCTCTCTGAATAAATTCCAAGTTTCCAGAAATGAAGTAGGGAATGAAGAAATAAATATTTGTCTCTTTAATTGCTTTCAGACTCATTCTTGCTAGCTCTCTTTGAACTGTAGACTCTAAGAGGCACATTTTGACTCTAGTGCTGAAGTTGGATTTTCTAACATAAAACCCTCTGTCCATGGCAAATCTCAAAGCTTGTGTTCATAGCTCACATAGATTGATGCATATCACAAACCCAGAAGCTTTTCAGCATAGCAGGTTGCTGCATGAATAACAAAAAATACATGGGTAATGTATGGCATTCTCTTCCCTTTTTTACACTTTTCAACAAAGTCTAGGATTTTTCTTACAGCATTGTCTTTGAAACACATTCTAAATACAACATTAAATTTATGCCTTCCAACTATGAAGGCACTGAAGCTTGAGGAAGTAGCCCAGAGGGCAGCATCATTGAAAGGGGTAGCAGGAGACAGGATAAAGCAATTTGAGTCTTATACATAGTATCAGTCTAATAACTGCTTGTGAGTTCCTGATTATTAACCTTCATGCAAAATTGGTTTTAGAGTAAGTTCTCATTATATGAGTGATGCTGGAAAGTGATGCTTGTTTGGAAACATATCCAAAGAGTTTTGCAAACCTGTGAGGGGTGGCTGGAACCAAACTCAGACCTGATATTTTTTGCAGACTGAATTATTTTCAGATACGAGATTCTGTATCAGGTATAACACAAAGTGTAGAATTTCTGTAAGGTTGACACCTTAGTTTAAGTAGCTACAGAGACTGATATTCCAAATAAAATATCAGTGCTGCTGTGCAATATGCTGTAATGTTTTACTACTAGAAACATACATTTGGAGGTTGGGCTGCCAACACTCTTTTGTCCTGTATATCTGCTCCTCTTGCACTGCACTACTTCGTAATGTAATTACTGCCAAGAAGATTGTATTTCTCAACCCCCATAAATATATTATTAATCACATTAGTCTTTCTGTGGCTCAGTTCTGATTTATAAAGTGGAGATTAGCAATGGTATCTTTCTTCTCTCCTCTTGTTTTTAAAATAAGAGTTTAGATGAGGCCTGTCTTGTTTTGTTACTGTTGTGACCAGCTGCTTTGATCATATTTATACAAAATACTTCCATCCTTGTGTGTCTGTGGTGCGATAAGCTTTAAAATTGCATCCAATTAGGTTAAAAATTGCATTAAATGAGCTATATACCAAAGAAGAAACATCCCAGGAAATACCAAATGTGAATGACGAAATTGTGTGGTTGATTTTCTCCCTTTAAGAGCCCACTTCATTAGAACTTATTAGGCAATAATAATGTTAGGCAAAAGTCTACCAATGAGGGAGTTGGCAAAGATATTCTGATACAGTTGTATGTAAATGGAAAAGATAGAACTAGTTAATAGTCTAGAATGCTTTGTTCCATATCTCTTGGGAGTGTATCTTGGAGGCATCACTGAGGTTTAAATTATGTACATTTGATATATGATAAAGCATGATTTAATACTTTATTTGGAGAAAATGGAGGGATATTTTCTTTACCAGAAAATTACTTTTAGAAGTATATGATATTGGTATTGTATCGTATTTATTGTCTTGGTCTACACTTCATACCAGAGAGCTTGCAGAACAGAATGTATTATATGAAGCAGTGGTAGCAACTATCTGAAGTATTTTGGTTTTCATCATGATCGGTATTCCAATTATATATTGCTCAAGTTTTATCTTATGTGTCTATACCATTTAACTAAGATAGGCTTTAACAGGAAACATCTGGAGAAAACATTAGGAATGTTTACTGTGGGAAAGGCTGGACTGACATTGCTTGGCAGAACAAAATCCATAGCAGAGAATGAATGACAGAGACTGTGACACCCTCTCTGCCAGCTGTTGATGGAGAAAATCTATCCCTTTCCAAAAAGGAACACAGTTTTGTTTTAGTCTTGAACCTGAGGTTTTTTGATTCCTTGGTAGTGTGGTTGGCTGTTAGGCTGATTATCCTAGAAGTGAACAGATAAATATTGCTTTCTTAGTCATACAGTCATGACTTGGGGTATGCTGTTACTTCACTGTCTCTTTGGGTGTATCTTTGAAGATGACTGAAAATCTTGGCCTTGGTAAGTCATTTTGTGAACCATGGAGTTTTGTGAGTATGAGCACATTAATTGTTCTTGTGTACTTTTTGGTCAGTTCAGGCTATTGCTTATCTAGGCCGCTACACCTCAGACTTGAACACCACAAATTCAGATCGGCAGCTGAGAGAAGTGGAGGGTTTTCTGATGGCTATAGCTGTATTGTTATTTAACTAATAACAACAGCTCTTTTTTTTCATACTGAATTTCATGAGTCTGTAATTTGTTACTGTGTTAACATTGAATTTTGATAATGTTTTTGAGAGACAGGAGGAAGTGTGAGAGATTAGTCTTTTTGCTAAAGAAAACTAATTTTATAGAAAATACCCCATGTTCAACTGTAGACAAAACAGGAAGCTGAAGTAGATATGAATACCCAATGTTCATTCTGGAACGCATACAGCAGTGAGATGGTAAAAGTTGATATATATAGTTTTATTTCCACAGGCTTGTGTTTTCTATATGTGTACCTCTTGGTCTCAATTCTTGGTAGTAGTTGAATTTTGGGTATCATTGTTATATCTGGTACAAAAATCTGGTTAAAGGTGCTCTGCAGCATCTGAATCTTTCAGGACTTCTGTCAAACAGTCAACACCAGCACACAAACAGGAAATGCAATTATTGGTACTGTTGATACAGAGGAGAATCTTAGCAGCAGTCAGAAAAGAGCCAAAGTGGCTGTGATACAATCATGCTACTTCATAGTGAGAGTTGAGGTAAATTTTCTTAGGGTAAAATCTTCAACTTAGAATTCTGTACTCTGACAACACTAAGTTATGAAAGTAAAGGCAACGTAAATTCAGTGGTGCATAATGCTACATAAATTTCATATGAGAACAAAAAAAAACCCCAATCACATACATGAGGCCTTAAAATTAGCAAATTAAATGGAAACTGAATTGGCAAAAATTGCAATTTGGAAGCTTCATAGAAGAGTGGCTTAGAGGGAAATTGGATATGGTTTATGTAATTTTTTTTAGTGAGGAAAATTCAAATGTGTTAGCTATAACTGCCAGAAGATTTGTGAAAAATATCTCCTGCATCTTGAAAGATGACTGATATGTATAATATTAACTATTTGAATAATAAAGAACATTAATAATGTTCACTGTCACTCAATTTTTTTAGTTATGTCAAAGGAAATAATATGGAAACTGGGATCTTACAGTAGTGGGAAGTTTCCTGTGACTACCAGAAAGACAGCCTCCATAAGTGTAATTAAAAGAGAAATGGACTCTGAGAGGGTGTACTGTACTCAACATTTTGGTGCCAAGCTTGATTAGACTTTCCATGTTACCATGTGGTAAGTGTATAAGATATCTTGGGACTGAAGAACATTAAGCAGCACTTAGGATACTTGTGAAATCTGTTTTATTATGTGTGGATTTGGTACTGATACCTATAGTTAAGGTAGTCTAACACTTTCCACTATAATTCTGTTTTCAGTTGCCTATAAGAACATTTTGGGCTGAAACTTTCCATGCTCAGTGTCTGCTTCAGGTTGCATTTTTCTTTAGTGTAAGTAGTTCAGGGGCTTTTTTAGCTTGAAATAGAGGAAAAAAATAAATGGTTTAGTGGAATATGTGCCCCAGTATAAATAGGGATTGATGGTGTGCAAGTCCAACACTTGTATAATGTACTGTGGGATTATGCATCAAGTTTGATGGCACTGAGGGAAGCAAATGGCCAATAATGCCTTATTAATAACTGCAGATATCTTTTATAAAAACATGTTAGATTATTTATTTATTTTTCTATCAATGGACTTCAACATTTCTGTCTTCTGTAGCTCATTTGAAATATTAGGAAAAATAGCCTCAGAAAAGTGATGACATTGGCCAATCCATGCAAAACATGAAAAAAGCATCTCTGTTTGTGTAAGGCCAAATTAGGTATCTCAGCTATCAATGTCTTTTTGTTTGTTTGTTAGTTGTGTTCTTTTCCTGCGATCTGTTTCTAAAATACACACTTCAGCTTAAAGCCCCAGCAGCAACAAAGGATTTTCCTTGAATCTGGTGTTGCTCTTCTGATCCCTGTGCAAAAGAGGATAACAAGGAGAATTCTTCTGTTCTTCAAGTGTTTATGATTTCCTTCCCCCCGTTTCCTATCCCAAGAGGCTGTAGGAGTGTAAGCAGTTTGACACAAATGTATATAGCCATAGGCTGGACTATGGGGGCAATGGGAACAGATGGGAACAAGTTTCCTTTGAAGCTGTGGTGTGAGAAAACAGAGGAAAGAATTTACAGTGCAACTCTGCAGATAAAACATCAATTTATCTAGCACACTCTGTCTAGCAATGCAGTAGACTTAAGTAATTTTCCATTTGGATACAAATTCCTCCACTCAAGGAAGGATCTTTGCTCTTCTTCCCAGTCTCTTGGTGTAAGTTTAGGGAAGAAAGCAGAAGCTTGTGTGTACTTGTAAGGTGCTAAATACACTGTCACACTCTGGGTTACTGAAAACTGACTACTCCAAATGTTCAAATGTCAAGTGAAAGGAAATACAGGTAAGTATGTCGTTATGAATCCAGGAAACTTCTTTGGAAGCTATTGGTACAGGTAAATTATTTTTACTTTTGGCTGACCCTCAGCAAGAAATGGAAAGGAAATACCAATATCTACTGAATCAGTATTTTTATTAGACAAAATTTGTCTTAATATAAAAAAAGGGGAATTGACTTTGGCTAAAGTCTAAAACATTATATGCACATATGCATTTTGGGTATTGCTGAGTGCTTCCTAGACTGTTATGTTTTCTTTTTCATTATGTTCGGTTTGCTGAAAATCTGTTCTTCCTCTGTCATTGATTTCATATTTTCAAGGTTTTTTTATTTTTCTGTGGCAAATGTTATAGTATCATTTATAATTCAGTTACTCTTCTTTTCTTTTTTTCTGTAGAGAAGACTATGCTAAAATAATCTAGTGAGTATAGAACAGAAAAGCCATTTGGATAACATCAGAAAATAGAGCAAAACTAAAACAATGGCAGACTATAGCAGAAGAATGTTTGTACTGGAGTTATTTCTCTTATGAGTGTTCTGTTAAAATACAATTCTCTTTGGGGTTTATGTTTTGGGTTTTTTTGTTAAACTTTTGAAGTTAAAAATAAATATACTTTCAATCTTTAACCAAGTTAACTTTTATTCTCAGAATTTAGGCTATCACTGGCTAGTTTAAATATCTTTGTCTTGAGCTACTTAAAGAGAAGCTGGTTTTATACACTTTTATATGCTGATGTTTTTCTTTTAATGAGATTTTATTGTTTTACATGTCAAAATTACTCAGAAAATTACTATTACTTTTCCTTTCAGTTATTGGAAGAGAAGGTTATAGCTGCCACAATGTAATAAACTATTCTTGCGTGTAGCTAGAGACTCTGCCCCTTTTTCTGTTGAACCATAACACCTACATGTTTAAGATTTATGGGGCTAGGAATACAGTATCAGAAAAACCTTTAGCAGTAATCCCATTAGGATAGATTTGTAAGAGTGATGTGCAATGGGCAGGTTGTGTTCCCAGCCACATTCTGTGTGTTTTGCCTAGCAGCTGTTCAATAAGAGCATAGTCTTTGTGGTAAAGGTCAGAGGAAAGGGCTTTCCCGTATCTGGTCTTTCCCATGTCTTTCAGTGCTTCAGTGGTTAGCTACAGATGGGCTTCTACCAGCAGCTGCTTGTCATGACTTCCTCTGATCCACTGGATCTGGTTATACAGTGTGACAATTTGGAAAGGTGCTGCATCTCAGCCTAATCTCTAGCTCAGGACTAAGAATCCTTTCTCGAAAGGTGGGAGGGAAGGGTTTGAATTCTTTTTAGGCTGAGAAGTGTGACTACAGCACCAAATGCACACTCACTAGATTATAGTGAAGTTGCACGACTGCTTCACAGCATTTTTTTGTCAGAAAGGGATAGGCCAAATGGTTGATTTAGAAACACTGTGGAAGAGCATAAATTACCAGAATACCTAGGTTTAACAAACTTTGGAGTTTTGTTCAAAAAAATAATGAAATATTATCACATCTATTTTACAGAGTGGAACAGGGACATAAAGATTAAGCCAAAAATGAACATGGTCCTTCCCAAGTTAAACTGAGGACCTGGAATGGAAAATTAATTTTTATTGGATAATTCTGGCAAAGTTCTGTTAGGCACTATGTTATGATGGAAAAAATTCAACTTTGCTAACCATGCCTCTCTGTGATATGTTCCCTGGGTTAAAAGATAGAGCATGTTTCTCTGTGAATCAGAGCATTTTGTGCTCCTGATTCTTGCTGTCATTGACTTTGCCTTTTCTTTGTTCCTCCTTCCATTAAAGGGAAGGAGAGCAGGCTTGAAGAGAAGTAAGGCAACCTATTTTACTAGAGCCATATGTCAGTTGTGCAGAGTCCAGATGACTTATTGTATGTACCGAACACATGAATTTTGATTTTATTATCTACAGTGCAGTTCTATTCTGTTTAAGTTCTTATTTCTAACAAAGTTCTATAGTGTGCTACAAAAATTTACATATTTGTCCTGTTTTGGTCATTTGCACAGTTCCAAAGGGGATAGATGTTTTCAATAGCTATGAGGAATAGGATTTGATTTTATGATTCAAACACTTGAAACTGTTGTGATATTACTGAATATTTTGATACTGTTGAAACATTTTGACAAGAGTTTCTTGGGATTTTAGAGGGCTGTTTGGTAAGAATGACTTCTCCCTATAACTCTATTCTCCCTAGAATGATGATTTGTTTTCACAAATATCCTTTCTTTAGTGGAGTGTGTAAGAGCATCCTGTGCATCCTGTAATGCTTTGTGCTCACCTCTCACTCAGTGTACTCCTTTCCTTTCTGGAGTTTCCCTGGAATGTGGACTTCTGCAGCATCTTATCTTTCATTTTTTTGAGACTTGCATGTTCCAATTATGTGAGCATGACCTCTATAGTTTATTCTGGAACTGTGGTGGTAAAGTACAATATGACTGCAGTCTCTACACCAGATCCTTCCTGGAGTACAAAGGTCATTTCTAGCATTCTGTTCATGGAAAGAAGATCTGCTGGAAGTCTGGACAATAGGGTTGTGGATATAGAGTGTGACAAAGCTTGGTATGAAGAAGAGAGCACAATATTACAGGTGCGAAGAGATCACATAAGTGTCGGCATCTGATAGTTTTGGAACTATGTGAGTCATGGTGTAGTATCATCAGAATGAAGAATGGAAAGTCTCTATAGAGGGAGGAAAATGGATGGATGTGGTGTTACACCTTGTAAAATAAGGGAAGGGTACTATTATGTTAGAACTCTGAACCTTGGCTGTTTAAGCCAAATATTGGCAATATTGTAACCTGTTTATGATGTGAAGTAAATAACCCATAGTGCCTCTTAATTCTTTTATGTCAATAAGAAACCTGGAGATATTTACAAGGAGTTTTTATTCAGTTCTTGTGTGGTAACTGCAAAAACTTGAGCTGTCCTGTGTACAGACTGATTATACTAATACGTGGTCTTGTACTTTGATTTAGAGGAAAGAATTTCTGTACATATACATAAGAATGCTTTCCTTTATGTCATTATATCACTTTTATCTTGTTTGGACTCCACTTACTGATCTCTTCTCTTGTGAGCTGATGTTTCAGGTGGTGGAAGTCACAGTAGCTCTGTTATGGCCATATATTTTAAAACAAACAAATAAAAATTGCTGATTTTATGCCACTAAAAATGACTATTCTTTATTATAACACATTTCCTGGTATATTTTTGACTAAAGTCTTACTTTTTAAAGAAGAATTTTTTAATTTAAAAGGATTTGCTATATTTAGGAAGGAAACAATGATTTTAGCACATTGCAGGAGACTCAGCTACTTTCTCAGTATGGCAATATCTGTGTGTAATGCTACAAAAGATCCAGAGTTTAAAAATGGCCACCTACATTTCTGTCTGTTTTCAGGTACTCCATTTATGCCAGTAGGTGATTTTAATACCATATCAAGGTCTGCATCCAGGATATGTGAGATTAATAAACTGGGTCCAATTAAGTAGATTTACATTTGGTTTCTTTTTTGCCTCCAAGTGAAAATGGCTGGAATATTTGACACTGACAACAATCCAATGTTTCTTCAGTGCTGGTTATGACTACACAGTCTTTGGTGTTGAATGATGACTTGTTTTCTGAGTGGTGCATTAAAGGTTTTTCAGAACTGGTATTGGTCCATGAATCTTTTCATAAATTAGGAAGGAAGACTTATCGAGTCCACAAGTTTTTGGGACTTGTCAGTGTTTGCTGTCTGCTAGGGAAAGTTCAGTTGCCTTGAGTCTGAATGATTAAGTTTCTTTTAGGGAATTATCAGCAAAAAACTTAAGTCACAGAGTAATAGAGTAATATTCACTGCTGTAATAGAGTTTATACACAGTTTAGTTTAGTTTATGTCAGATTATATTCTAAATTCCATGTTCATTGATGTCAGAGATTTAGTAAAGATGATCAATCCTTAATTTTTTTTGAAACTTTTTTGGATTATCATCTTTGACTATCTTTTCAATACTTCATAATTTATTCTATCTTTTGAGATACAAATTTTATTTATAATGTATCAACTAAGACAACACGTAATGTGTCTGTATTAATATGCCTTATATATGCACAGTCTATCTGACAAATAATTATTTTGCTAGATAAGGAATAGTCTAAAACAATCCCAAGTGTCTGCATGTGACTCTCACAAGTGTTTGTGGTGTGGAATTTTTTCAGGATTTATTTCAAAACTAATTTTTTTTCGTAAAATAATGCTGATATAGTATCACAATACTACCATTTTCATAGTATCAGTATGCCCATGACTTTCAGTGAATTTTGGGGTGGTTTCCTGATGCAGTTTTGCATTGGCACTTTTTCATTATTTGAGGCTGTACCAGTAAAATTTTAATTTTCTCCTTGGAAAGCAATTTCCCCTTTCTCTTTTGAGAAACAAAGGCAGGCAGTATACTTTTTCTCACTGATGATACTTGCAGCAGTTTTATTATTATTGAATTGGTATTGAATTCTATACTGTTCAATTAACATGGCAAAGACATGTGCAGAAATTGAAAAAATTTTATATAACATTGGAGTTATCTAATTTAGAAAGGTATTAGATTCCACTTAAAAGAAAGTATTTAAATTCCAAAGAACATAATTTAAAATATATATTTAAAAGGGTAATTTTTTACCAGCTTCTTGAAGTACACCGAATGTTTAGTTATTTTTTGGGGAAAGAGTGCAGTATTCTTTCTAAATACTCTTTTTAAATTATTTTTCTTTAATTTGAGTTAATTTAAGCATTTGCTAAGTTATCCCAAATTATAGAAATCAGTTCTAAGATATTGATGACTTTCTGATATCTGTTTAGCTAAGATTAAAATTTTCTACCTTCTCTGTAGGCTATATATTTAGTGTTTCCATACTACAACTTAATGCTTCTAAAATGTGAGGGTTTTTTTAATAGTGAAAATATTAACTCATTGGTTTTTTAGGCTTACATATATGAAATGCGTTCAAGCACTTTTTTACATAAACTGGGGAGACACACGGAATCTGTAATCAATGTCAGTTTTAATCCCTCATCTCCACAGGTAAGCCATTGCTTTTTTTCCTCTTTAATTTCCTCAGTAATGAAAACATGTAAAATAATTGTAATTTTATAATTTTAAAGTTACAAAATTACAGCTTCATGGTGGTCTTGCTTTTTATTCTGTAGTCTTTTTTATTTACATGCCAATGTGCTGTGCATCTGTAGGGCTGTTCATCTACTCCCAGCTGTAGTGAGGTTATTGTGCCAGTTATAAACTCATGCAAAATTCCACATGAATACAGAGAAAAAATGCCCTGACTAAGGGCCTGCAAAGAAATCTTCTTGCCTGGAAACTCTTCTGAACCTGTACGTGTTACATGTTGGGAAAAGTTACATCCATGTAAAATTACCTGACTAGACTGTTAATTCAGAGAATGTAGGAGAGAAATAAGTGGGGACAGGGAAATGACAAGGGCCTCGGGCTTGCTGGCATTACTCAAAGGCCTGAAAGCTTTAGAAAGCAACATTATTTTAAGTGTGCTATGTCAGAATAGCTATTCAAATGTCTTTATCACAATATTTTGAAAAGCTGTTACTGTTGTGCTTTGAGCCTTTTAGATATCTATAGGCGAAAAGTACTTCAAGGAAGTTAGGCATTATGAAGTAACAATTTCTATTTTTCAGTGATCATTACACTACACTAATTAGCAGCATTATATTTCAATGTAATGGTTTAATTGTAGTGCAGCAATATATACAAAGAAGTTTGGTTTTTAAGTTTTATTTTGACACTCAAGGATCCTTGCAGCTAGTTTATCATGTGAATTCTTTGTATTCTGTTTTTAATCCTGTGGATTTACCTTCTGTGTATTGAATTTGCATTGAAGCCTTACACTTACTAATTTTCTTCTTACTTTAAAGACATATCAGTGGTCCCAATATATATTTATGTATAAATATATATATTTATGTAAGAGTGGACAGTAATTTCTGTTTACTTCACTGCCTCCTCACCACTGACTATACTTATTACTATTAAAGATACTTATGGAGTAAATAAAATTCCTTTACTTGTAGGAGTATTGTAACATTTATATATCTCCTTCCATTTGTAAATATGCTAGCACTTCTGTGATTTCAGAATTCCTGAAAGTTTTATTCCTTATGTATATATTGTTTGAACTGAGAAATTGTTGATTGCTGTCTTAAACTGAACATTATGTATTTCATTATGTATTATGGTCTTTGGATTCAGCAATATTATATTTAACCAAATAGTATGGTTTATTCAATTTTGCACCCAAATTAAAAGTAGTGCAAGGTTTAACACTGAACATATTTTTGCAAAAAAGATATACTATGAAAATAGAGCTGACTGTAGTCTTGCAGCATTCTGATCTGTGGTCGAGCTGCTGGGATGTATTTTGTTGGAAAATGTCTGATTAGGGTTTAATTGTTAAAAATCTAGAGGCTCAATTGCAGTAATAATATGAGTCAAGGCTTGAAAATAACTAAGTTCAGGAAAATCAGTTGTTGATCGGGGGGCAGAATCTACAAATGACGTAAAATAAACTTTGACTCTGGCTCCAAGCCAGACTGGTATGAGAGTGTGCCTTGAGGCACAAACCCTTTAATACTGAATTTTATTATACGTCACACAGTCAATTAAATATTATAGTTAAAGCCAAATCTGAAGTTCAAGAGCCACAAACCCTTTCCTTGTAGAGCTCTTTCCTGAGAAACAAAGCCTGTGGTCTTGAACCAGCTGATGACTCTCCCCATAGCTTCTGTTGTGGGGAAAGACCTTGAAGATGATTTTATCAGAAGCACTTTACTAAAAAGCAAGGAATGTGTAAAACTTAATCAAATTTACAGATGAAATGTAAATTTGATTAACCAAATAATTCTGCATGATATGCACTACAAAATGTTTTCTTAGTAATTCTTTTTGGGGGAGTTACAGAAACAAAAACCAAACCAAAAAAACCCAAAAGCCTCCCTGGGCTTTCCAACACAGAATATAGCATGAAATTACATGGCAAGGCACTAGGAGAAGCTGCTAAGCAATGCCATGATAAGCTTGTAGAGTAGAAAAGAAGAAAACCACAAATTAATCAGAAAAAAGTAATCCCATACCTTGAAAGAATGACTTTGTTTTAGGCAGTCAGAGTTTCCAATACTGGAATATTTTTGTACTCATTGCTACCACTGGTTAGGGATTTAAAATTGACTTTATTCTTGTTTCATCCAATGTTTGAATGAATACAATTAAAATTTATATTGGGTTCTGAACAGCCACTGCATAAAGCCCATTGCATTCAAAGGGAAACACTGGCAGGAGAAAGAGAAATAGGTGAAAAAAGAAAGTGGCTGATGAGTGAAATCCAGACATTATAGCTAAGCTCTCTGCTGTGGAAACATCCAGCCAAAAGTGAGGTGTTCTGTCAATGCTCCAGGTCAATTGTTGCTTGCCCAGCACCTGTCCATGAGGTAGCTTATTCCAACCATTCTTGTAACTCTCACTTGCATAAGTGCTCTTCTCTATGTTTTTGAAGCAGGATAAAAACAAATGGGGACACTATTCTCATCTGCTGATTTTGTGAAGTTGAATATTGATATATGCTGTGATGGCAGTTATTTTTTCATGACAGAATCATGGCTGTGAAATCAGTGTGCATTGCTAGCACCCTATTGATACACTGAGAGGTGGTTGCATGCTTTTGGTGAGCTGAGCCTGCACTTGCAGTCAGTCAACTCGCCTGGCTTAGAACTTTCTGATGCAGAATGTAATTAAAATTGAGTGACAAATCAGAGATGACCAAGAAAGAGAGGGACTGTTTAATGTTTCTTCCTATTTAAAAAAAAAAGACAGCATGTTCTCTTGTGTCGTGATATCAATTCTTAAACTCTCTACTCATTTCACAAATCTGTTCTCTTTTGTTAAGTATTCCTTACACAGTTTAAGAGTAATGCAGTCTTTGAAGGAAGACTGTCTTTGCCAAAGACTGTACTGCAGTTTATGTCTGGTAAGAAGATATTTCCTTTACCAACATCCAGCCAAGGGAGACAGTTGCATTAAAAAGAAAAAAAAAAGAAAATAGAGTCTCCTGCTGACCTCTTCTGAGGTTGAATATAATTCTGTCCTTATGTTCTTGAACTGTTAGCTAAATCTTTGTACTCACATTTGGCTAATCTCAGTGAAGTGAATGAAGATATCGAGTGGAAATTTCCTAAACTTAATGAACATATCAGTTTAATTTTTTCTATTCAAATTACTGAAGTATGAGTCTGATTAATTTTTTTTTAAATTCACTATCATGTTCAATATCCTTCTCTTTTCCATCCTCAAATGTACAGATTTATTATGATGGTATTAATCAAAAGTAGAAGGGACAGCAGTTAATGCAATTTGTCCTAATCTTTCATGGGTTGTTACAGATCAACTTGTAAATGGTACCAAGACACTCATGTAAAGCAGTCCAAGGCAGCTGCATGTGCCCTTTTTAATTCTGTAAGACTCTAAGAGTTATGAGAGGTAGAATTAGGGATAAAAAGATCTCTTCAAAAGGTAACAGCACATGTAGTATTGTTGAGCAAACAAATCATTGTGACATGAATTAAACTTTGGTGGTTTTTTAGGTAAGATAGTGCTTTTAAAAAAATTATTAACAGTCATTAACGGATAAAACTGTGTAGTATACGAGCCTACAACATGTTAAAAATCTTGAGATAGTCTTCAGGACTGGAGAATTGCATAACTGTTCAGTTTTCAAACTTTCAACAGTTAAATGGATTTAGAAATTGAGTCAAAGCAGAGAAGTGCCAGTCTAAGTATCCTGAGGGAAAAGACAATCTTTAACTCTATTCACCTTTGGGAGATTCTCAAAGTGGGCTTGGTTTCCTACAGTGTCTTGTTTGGTTGCTGCCAGTGGTTATGTTTGCAGATCTTGGCCCTTGCCATCTTAAAAACTGCTTTGACAGAAAAGAACATAGAGCTTTGGGCTCTCCTGCTACAAGGGTGGTTGCACCTGTGGATCGCTAGGCTACTAGTGTGACTCAGCAGATAATCCTATGGAATTTATTCCAATCTCTGAGAATTCAAAATTAAGAGTTCATCACTCACATGTATGTCTCTGCTTATAGCAGAAGGATAATTTCTTTTGCAGTTTCTAACAAACTCCAACAATGTTGTGTTTCAATATAGTAAAATATGATTTGATGTTGTTTAGTGCAAAAAAATTGTTTATGCCAAAAGTTTTTGTATATAAATATGAAAACATATGAAGAAGGATGGCAGATTTTAAAAGAGAAATGAAGAGCCTTCTATAAGCTAGAAAGGACAATATAATTCAGTTTAATCATTGAATACTCCATGCATTTTAAGTGTGTTGCCAGGAAAAAACAGCTATACACCACATGAGTTTGAGATAAATAGGCTTGCAGAGGCAGGCATCTCAATTCATAGCATGGCTGTCATAAAATCTTTATGGTACTTCTTACAAGGGTAGATACTTTATTGAATAGCACTGCTAGGCTGAAAGGGCTGGTACGGAACAATTGGTTACTCCACTGTTCAGTGTGAATTTTGTTTACCAACTATCTAGACAGGCTTCCCCGTGGACTGGAAAGAGAGAGGATTGGCTGGGAGCAGGAAGGAAAGGCACTAACTGTAGTCATAGGGATAATTTGGAGAACAGATAGCTTCTTGGAAATTTATCAGAGAGTGAAGAGAGAATGGTGGAGACTAAGGACTGGAGGAAAAGAACATATGTACAAAGTGAAGTGATGATGTTGGAGAGATGAAGAGAGTGCCTAGAGGGAGGGAACAAAAGCCCTAAGTAAGAGATGAAAACTGCAAGGTTAAGAATTATAGTTTTTGTTAAGAATGATAGTTTCTTAACTATAGTTAAGAATTACAGTTTCTGTTAAGAATGATAGTTTCTTAACTATAGTTAAGAATTATAGTTTCTAGTTAAGTCTTTTTTTCTGAAAAAGGTAGGAAAAGTGAGATGCTTGTGACCTGGTTTTCAGAGCTGCTGAGAACCAGAGGCTGCTCTTGACTTAATAGTTCTGAAAATTGGTGTGTTCGGTGTCTTAGAAAAAACTCCATCTTTTCAAAGGAAATAAAAGGAAGCTTTCAGATGAAATAAACCTCACTTGCTCCCTTCACACACTACACAGCTGTCTTGTAGGACCCAATAATACAATATCGAAAGGGGTAAGCAAGTGAGCATCTGCTTTTCATGCTCCATGAAGGGGCATGTAGAAAAGTATTTGTGGAGTGTACTTTAAATACAGTCTTCTCCTCTGTCTGGAGGAGCTGAAGTGAGGAAGCTTTGCCAAACAGGAAGAACTAAAGGACTAATGGTTAGGAGTTTGTTCAGCTACTTTTTTAAAATAGAGAAATAAAATTAACTATTTAATTCTCTTATGTAGCACTTTAGGAAGCTGTCAAGATACCTTATTTCTCTTTCTTGAAAAGCGTTGCATTTAACTCACTCAACACAAAGTATTCCTAGAATGGAGTTGAACATTTGCTGATACTAGAAACCATTCTGTGGGAAGTTCCAGTTCAAAAGTTTCTGGGCTTTTCATGTAGAACAGGTACAAAGCTTCTTCCTCCATTTCAATTAAAATTCAGGCATTTGCATTCCAAGAAGATTCTCCCTGCCTACATAGTCTTTGAGAAATTTAAAGCCAAATTAATTGGCAGTTATGATGCAAACATATAGTGGATGTATAACAAATCAGAGCTCAGCCATTAAAATATATATTTAGATGAAATACAAGCAAAATGAACTGTGGAATAAGCTGCATTCTAAATGAGCTTTTGGAAAAGGGAAAGCTAAATCTTAGCTAAAAGATTAAATATGAAAAGAAAAACAGACTCAACTTCTGTCTTAAATTAAAATAGCAACGTAAAATGATTCCAGCTGACTGAAGGAGTATGATATAGCCACACCAAACATCTTGGCCTAGATCCTGGTGGTATCGGAACTGTCTTCAGCATAAAGGGAGAAAGGCACAAACCAGAAATGCTTTAAAACTGTCTTTTGTGTCTCTCTTCTTCCAGTCTACTTCATAAAGTACAGCAGTCTCAGAAGTGCTTGATTCTGCACTCCCTAAAAAGTTTTCCCTGTGAGCTGATCTGGTAACTGGGGAGACTTTTGCTTTGCCTTCTTGCTTTCAGGGCCTGTGCTGTGTGGTGGGGTAGGCAGGGAAAAGTACAGGTTGATAAGGGGATCCTGTGCCCCATTCTCTTATCCCATAGAAGTATTCAACATCTGCAATCATCACTTTTCCTTGCTGCTGTGCTTCTGAAGACTGCTGCTTGAAATATTTAAAAATTATGCTAATACATGCATTAAAATGCTGATATTGTCACCTGAAGGGACTGGTTAATCTATGCTTTTTCATAAATCATTCACAATGTATCTGTTTGGAATGTTGCACTGCTGAGACAATGTGACATGGATTTTTTTACAGAATTGTGGCTGTATTCTATCCAGTTCTTTTTATTTAGTTATTTGCTCAATGAGAACATTTCTTGGAAGAAATAGATAACTTCCCTGCTGATATATCCTGCCATGCCATGCCATGCCATGCCATGCCATGCCATGCCATGCCATGCCATATCACACCACACCAGAAACAAACACAAATCTGGGACTTATTCCAACATTTAATGCCTTAATTTCTGCTCCTCTGCTAGCATCTGGGGAGAATGACACCGACTCTGCCACTACCGCTTTCTTCTGTGACCAGGTTATGAGTGACCAACACTGTTCATTGCAGAGAGAAGCTAGATCTGGAGAAAGAAAAATGACAATTATGAAGACTCTTTTAAAATATCAGTGTAATATGTGTATGATTATTTAACCCGAGTCATAGGTACATTAAATACAATCTATTTCCAATCATTCTGCCATGGACTGGGTTGCCATCCGTAAGACCAGGTTGCTCAGTGCCCCATCCAACTTGGTCTTTAACCCTTCCAGAGATGGGGCATCCACAACCTTCCTGGCCAACCTCTGCCATTGCTTCACTATTCTTTGAGTAAAGTATTTCTTCCAAACATCTATCCTAAATCTCTCTTTCAATTTAAAACCATCCCCCTACGTCTTATCACTATCTGACAAAGGGTCATTCTCCTTTTCTAAAAATCACTTTAAGCACTGCAAGACTACAGCAAGATCTTCCTGGAGCCATCTTTTCTCCAGGATGAACAACACCAGCTCTCTCTTTTCTTAGGAGAGGCGCTCCACTGTGATCATTTTGTGGACACACCCCAACCGGTCCACATCTTCCTTGTGTTGAGGACCCAAGGGCTGGATACATTATGCCAGGCTAGGTCTCCTTGAGAGCAGAGTGAAGGTGGAGAATCACATTCCTTGACCTGCTGGCGACACTTCTTATGCATAGCCCAGGATGTGGCTGGCCTTCTGGGTTGTGAGCTCACACTCTTGTCTCATGTTCAGCTTCTCATCCGTGAGAATCCTCAAGTCCTTCTCTGCAAGGCTGCTTTCAATTAGTTCTCACAGTCTCATGGCTGGGCTTGCTCTGACCCAAGTGCAGCACTTTGCACTTTGACTTACTGAGCCTCATGAGCTTCTCACAAGCCCACTTCTCAAGTTTGGCCAGATCCCCCTGGATGGCATCCCTTCTTTCTGTTATGTCAATGGCACCAGTCAGCTTCAGGTCATCTTGCAGCCTTGCTGAGGGTGCAGTCAATCCCACTGTCTTTTAAATGACAAAGATATTAGAGACCACCAAGACAACCAAGACGAAGCCCTGAGGGACAGCTATTATTGCTGGCCACCACCTGGACATAGAGCCACAACAGTCTGGCTGTGCCCATCCAGCCAATTCCTTATTCAATCTTCAAATCCACCCTTCAAATCCACATCTCACTGGTTGGGAGATAAGGATGTCATGTGGGCCCTTGTCAAAGGCCTTCACACAAGTCTAGGTAGATGACAACAGTCAGTTTTCCCCTGTGGACCATAGCAATCACTCCATCTTAGCAGGCCTTCATATTCTGTGAGGAGCAGCTAAGGACGTTGAGCTTGTCAAGTTTGGAGAAGAGGCTGAGCAGTGGCCTCATTGCTCTCTACAGCTTCGTGAGGAGGGAACATGAAGAGTGAAGTGCTGATCTCTTTTCCCTAGTGTCTGGTGACAGGACATTTGGGAATGGCTCAAAGTTACATCCATTAGAGCAGGTTTAGAGTTGGTGTGATGAAGCATTTCTTTACAGAGTGGATGGTGAAACAGTGGAATAGATCAATGCACCATGCTTTAATACCATGCTTTAATTTTTGGTCAGCCCTGAAATGATCAGAGAATTGGATTAGATGTTCCTTGATCTTCTAATCAGTTTAATTCTGTTCTACTCTATTTAATTCTAATTCAAAATAAATTTATAATTCAAATTTAAATTTCTCTCTTCTTTCCCTAGCAGTACATGCTGAGGAAGTCTCTCATATTCCTTCCCAGCCCTGCATTAGTAGAAGGGACTGAGTGGCTAATCATGTTCCAGCCTAGGTGTTGGCTGTGTCCCTTTGTGGGAAGAATGCATGAACCTTCTGATGGGTGTGAGAGCTGTGGATCACCTTATGATGATTTGAAGGACCAAACAAATTTTCAAAAAGCATGTGGGAGGTGTGGTTTTTTAAAGTTTGTGTTCATCAAGTTCAGCTGGGTTTCCATGGGATGTCAAACCCCCGCATCTCTGACACTTGCAAGGCTCAAAGACAAAGTGCTCAGCCTGAAGCAGGGTGTGCTCCTGAACTAAATGGTTGCAAAGTTTTTGAGGTGAGCAATACCAATACCTGCTCATTTCCCTGTGGATTTTTTTTATCCTTGTAATCAATTTTAGAAATACCTGACCCATTTTCTGTGGAAAAAAATGCGAAAACAAGAGAGCTTGAGAACAGCAGTGCTTATCAGATCAAATGTCCAATGCTCTTCTTCAAGGTGGTCAACCATCGTTGTCTAAAGGAAAGCTTGTGAGTTGTGCATGTCTGCTCCTGCCAGGATCCAGGGAGTGTAGGCCTCCTACAGCTGAGACTGGCATTCCCTGGAGCCTCCAACCACACGGTGTCCTGCCAAGCACCTTGCAGGGCATGTGTCTCAGCTCAGCCTGGGCCCTGCAGTCCTCTCTGAGCGATGCTGTAGGTGTGTCCATGTCTGACCTCGTTTCCTTGGTGGGCCTGGGAGCTGTACTGCAGATAGCTGCTCTATGGATGTCTCAAACTAGGTCATAGCTTCTTAGGCATAATTCAACACATAATATAACATAATTATTCTATTTTATTCTATTTCCTGTACTCACCATGAGTTGAATAAAGATGAGACTGTCATTTGCTTGAAATGCCAGGGGTTTTCAGCTCCAAAACCACTTTCAAGGACACGTCACAAAGATTACAAGTGGAGACAAGATTTCTATTTATTTTCTTTTGTCTTTCTGAATCTGTTTCAGAGCCAATGCTCACAAGAATTTAAACTGTCTCACAATCTTCACATTATTCTAGTTTTCTTACAGGTAATGCATATATGTCAAGTCTTACCATTTAGTGGTCTTTTCTGAATCCAAATAATGTGTTAAAATCTATTTATTAATTTATTATGGATTACTGAGTAAAACTTTATTTAAGATAAAAATTATTTTATGAGCCAGTTTTTCTCTTGGCATGTCTCTATAGACTTTGCTCTCATGAGGTCACTGTCTTATGTCTTTCTAAAGTGAAGGAATTATTTTTGTATCAAAAATACTTAAAGAAGATAGATATATCTTTTTATCTAGAATTTTTGGGACAAAGTGAAGCCTTTTCCTTATTAACATCCGTTTAGAAAATGGATGCATTTAGAAAACTGCATCCGTATAGAAAACTATTTAACTTGCTCAAGGGAAATACAATTGCTTTAATGAAAAGACTTTGAGAAATTATAAGGATAGCTAAATCCCAAAGAAATATCTGGAATTGTTCTCTACCCATATTTGTCTGAATAGGTGTATATATTTATCATCTATGTGTACCATATCCATTATACCTAGACACATTAAAAATTCACTTAATATTAATGAAAGAAGAACTTTTCTGATGAAGTGTGAAAGCTGTGAAATTCTACATTGAATTAATAGTGCCAGGAATTTTTTTTAAGTTGGCTTTTTTACTTGTACAGACATTTGACCCTGATTAAACAGTTTTATTCATACATTTATAATATGTTGCTTTCTTTACTTGCAAATTTAGCAATTTAATAAAATATGAAATTTTGAAACAAATGGAAAATAAAATTACTTTGTTGTGCAACTTCTACTAACACAGGTCTTAAAAATTGACTAGTGAAATATGAATCTTGTTTTTCCACTGTTATGCCAAGATAAATTTCTGGCAAAGTAATTTTATTAGTGTATCCAAAAGCAGATATTAGTGCTCATAGTTTTAAATCTCATATTATAAATTTGAATATTCAGCAGAAATAGATTTTTTTTCCCCCTTGCTTACAATCAAGACAGAATCATCTATGGTCTCACAGTATATATTCAGAACTCAGGGCCATAAGTTCAACAGTATTTTTTAGGAACAGACCTTGCATTAGAGGATAGGAAGTTTCCTGAGTTGTAACACAAGTTTGTCAAGTATGGCTTTCTCAGACATAAACTCATATAAAGATTTAAGGAACTTCCTTCTTCTCTATCTTCCATTATGCTGTTCTGTTTTCACTCTTCTTTAGGTGTTTTTTCTGTTTGTGTTTTGGGTTTTTTCTCCTTTTAAGCCTTTGAAAAAAAAAAAAGAGGGAACTTTCAGAATGTTGAAATTTGCTGGACATATTTTAGTGTTCAGAAATTTCATGGATGAGGTGAAAATTAGTAGATCTACTATCAATATAAAATGTTCCCCACTGGTAAAAATGTTAAAAGAAAAGCTACTGATCTGCTGATAGCATGTTTCCGAGGATGAATGATGGACTCCACAGCGAGAATTATTCCTGAGTATCTATGGCAGTTCAAAAGTTTTGAAAGCCAGCTTTTCCATACCATTTTTTTCCCCTAGTCCTATATGGTCTGGCATACTGAAGGCAGTGAAAAATGATATATAACATTAAGCCTTTTATTTTAGGCAAGAGATTCCTTGTACAAATGCTGATGATGTGTAGGCAGTTTGAGTCCATTAGCCTTTATTAGCTCTGTCTCAGCAGTGGGCCTGCAAAGGCACCAGTTGGTCTTCACTGGTTTAAAATAGATCATGCTGAAATGTAACACATGCCATTGCAAGATGAGATGGTGCTTTTTACAACTAAAATTCTAAGTTTGAGATAGCATGATGAGTGTAGGATAGGAGCCTTTGTAGAGCAGAGTAATTGAAATCTAATTACTCACTTCAAATTTGGAGAGAACACCGAGGGTGAGAAGCTTGTAGCAGTCAAAAGCAACATCTGATTCCAGTTATCAGATTTTAGCTAACCTTCTTATATTAAAGCATTTTTCAAATAAGTGTATGATGCCAAATATAATAAATAGTATAATGATTTTAAAAAAGGAAATAGAAATGGTAGAGCTATCATTCTAAGAAAAGGCATATAGCAAAATTACAGTTTATACAAAGATTATGACATAAATACTACCCTCACAAGGGTACATATTTCTGGTAGAATTCCTTAGGAGTAATACACAGAACCATCCTGAGAACTTCCAGGAAGATGTACTGTAAACTAAAATTCACACTATACGTGGCAGCATTTTATTGTCTCTGGAGCACATAACATTTTCTCCTGTGATTCTAACTAGAAGTTGAATTCCTTCCATTCTATTCTCATGATTGTTTTAATATGAAGTTTGATACAAAACTGAGAAATTTGTTCATTTTGTTTGAGAAGCAGTCCAAAAGTCTATAGGAATGCATCAGTTATAACAATAGATTCCTATAAACGCCTGTCATGCCAAAAAAATAATAGTTACCAAGAAAGTGTTGAAAAATCATTTCTTCAGAGGGCCATTTTAGAGAAATATCTTTAGTACTCATCTTAAGGTTAAAAAAGTACCTGATGAGGGACTTCCAAGCTGTAGTTCATTACAGAATTTATAAGGATTTCTGAAATCCCTTTTTTGCCTTGCAGAATACTGGGGTTTTTTTGGTGGGAAATACGAACATGGACTACCTTTTATTTTGCTTATAATCCAGATGTGATCTGAAAGTTTTGAATAGGTTCCAGCTAGCACCTGAAACGTTGGCATCTCCTCTGAAATGAAGGGTTTTAGAGCAGTAATTTATGTAAGCAGCTATGATACTTACTGAAAGAAGTGTTTTTCACTACAAGTGCCTTCTCTCTCCAAACTTCAGACTTTATATTTGGAGGCTGGAACAAATTCTGTCCATGAATGACTCAACTTCAAAATGTTTTGTTTGCACTGCAGAATATGATACACTCTCCACTGGGGAGCTGCTAGCCTGGCATGTTTAGCTAGTTTTCCCGCTGACTTACCAAGTGTTATGCAAGCATTGCTATCCCATGACTTGAACAGCTCCTGTTACTTTTACTTTAAATATGGACACACAGTTTTAAAACATCTTATAAATAATAAAGTCCTTCATGGAAGTTAAGTGCAATATTTCAAGATGCAAAGGTCTATATATAATAAATATGATTTCACTTTTTCTTCAAGTGTGAGTTATATGCCTTTATTATTTTTAAACAGAATATCCTTTTCTCTTGAAAATACTTAAATATGCACCATGTCATTTAAGACCATGGTTTGTTTTTTGAATTTGCTGTCTGACAAATATTTTCCAGAGAAAGGTGGATTACCCAGCAACAAAATGAACTTTCTTTCTGTAGACATATAGATACAGGGTGGAATAATTTATGAACAAAATGCATTTTGAGTCCCAGGCTGTATTATCCAGGCATATATAGGCATTGCAAATCTCTCAGCCACAGAGGATGAGTACCATCCAGAGGAAAATAAAACCTTTATGAAAAGGAAGCAATGCTGGATTAATAAAACCCCTTGTTGTCTAAGTCAGGTTTTGTTATGAACGAATGTGAATCAAATTAATATAAAAAGACA
>VZSR01003807.1:547920-569935 GCA_013398615.1 Brachypodius melanocephalos | reverse complement strand
AATTTATACCATTCACATCCCACAGGTTTCATATTATGGAACTGTGGTGTATGTCAGAATGGCTAAAATCTTACACATATGTTATTTTAAAAGAAAAAAAACATATTACACTTCAAGGAAAATATGCTTAATATGCAACCAATATATTAAAATTGACTGATGAAGTTTTGTACAGCAAAATGAATCATGTTATCTCCTGTTTGCATGTCAGGAGAGGTAATACAATTAGCTAGAGCTAACACTTCTGGCCTCTTTAAGAAGGAAATGCAAACAAAAGAGTAGGTGATGGAGTCTGAAGGAAAAGAAACTCTTCCCCAGGAGCAAGTTAAAGAAGACAAATGTTAATGTATTTGTTAAATTACATAGTTAAGACTTATGCTAGTAGAGGAAGAAGTTTTTTTTAACCTGTTATGCTAAGTGGGAAACTCTAAAAAAGACAGATTTTTTATTTATTTCAGTGAAAAGTTTTGTAAACAAACTCTGTTATATCAGATCTGAAATCCATTTGATTGATATCAGTACAGCTGGCCAGCCTGTCATAGTGCTTACAGCTGGAGTGAAAAATTGTCACAGTTTTAAAGGTCCCACTTTTGTAAACACTTCCTGTCCCATTGACTTATTATGGGAGTTTTAACATGCAATGGTTTCAAAGAAGTGATGCCAATAAGAAAGTATAAAAAACAGTATTGAAAAACACTGACTTTAATTTAGTAGGAAATTATATTTTAGATGGCCAAGTGCCTTTCAACTTAGCCATGTGTGCATTAATTTCTGACATAATTTGATTTGTTGAATACTTGCTATTTTGTGCCCGATGGACACAAAGTATGGCCTTACAGTTCAAAATGAGAGGGTCCATCAGTTATAGCCAAAATGTAGAATGAAGGGCTTCCTAAGAGCTAAATTTAAGTTGCAGGTCATTGATGGACGATATTCAAACCATGTCCAATATGCATCCTTTCATTTTAATTTCCACCATGCTTCTAAGTCACAAATTTCTAGATTTAAAATTGGAAAGATCTGAAAGTAAAAATAAATTCTGCTACAGTTAAAATGAAGAGAACAGCAAAGTGACTGAGATTTATACAGTCACAGCGGTTGGTGGGAACAATATTCTGTTGGAGTGTAGCTGGACCATATAGCAATGTTCATGACAAAGGTGCTCACAAGGCAATGGTGGCTCTTTATTAGTAGTGATATTGGAGTCTGGAAATGTAAGCAGAATGCAAAAACATGCAGGCCATATTAATAAATCAAAAGATTTTGTACTTTTTCTGGCTTTCATACATAAAGAGTGGAAGGTATGTGTGACAGATGTTGGTTTATGGACTAAATAGCAGGGTATAAAAACACTCGAGGGATTTAGGCTTCTAGTTTACAGATCCTTTTTGAAGATGGAATTGTAAGCTGCTCTCGAGTCGGTTATTTAGTTAACTTTTATTTATTTATTAGATCTTTTATTCAGTAGTAGAGCTTTTAGTCCTTTGAGTCAACTCAGAGACTAACTGTTATTGAATGGCCTGAATCACATTCCTGAAGCAAACCCACAATGGATGGTCATAATACATTGGCAGTCTGAGAGAGTCCATCAGTAACAATTAGCAACCAAATAGGATGTATTATGGGTGGTCCAAGAGTTTCCTGGGAGGGACATGTCCAGGAAGACATTATGGCTTGAATGAGTGTAATGCTTTCTGTTTATAGGTGTGTTCTTTAATTATGCTAAACATGGCTAGCCTTGTGACAGCCACTCATTTGGGAAGGAGACATTACAGAAAAAGAAGATGCTGCATACATAATAACTCCACATGAAACAGCCTCACAGGTCACAGTCTGTTTTTAGGTATACTTTGATAAACTGGGTTTTTATATTTCAGTGAAAAAAATCAGAGTTTACGGCTCAGTTTATAATTATTGAGGCAGGTATGGCTCCTGGATTGTGATAAAGTAGTGTAAGATCAGAATATTTGATTACACATCTGGCAATAGCTTTAAAAATAAACAAACTCTTTACATTAATTGGTATAGTTGCATTCTTCTGAAAGAACATGGGTTTACTTCACAATACTGTATACAGTTGCACCTTTGTGCTGCTCTATTGCCAAACTACAGAATTTTTTCAAACTTTGAAGTTGAAAGAAATTTGTGTGCCAAAATGCTGTGGGGAAATGTTGATTGGAATTTTCTAGTATGTTTTTCCAGTATGGAAGTGAATCACTTCAGTTACCTTCTTATTAGAGCGGAGTTTTATTTTGTTGACTCTTTCTTAAGAATGACACTTCTAGTAGTACAGCTCATTTGTTTAATAATCTCTTCTATTGCTGATAATTTCAATGCCTCCCATGTGTTCCTTATATGCCAATTCACTTATCAGTTCTTAATGGTTTATATTAACATATTTGTCAGAGATGACGAATTGAAATCTAGCCATGACAAACCAGCAAAGTAGCCCTTTCTTTTTCTTTTCGTTAGTCTAGGTACTATGTAGTATATTAGTATTAGTCTGGGTTTATTCTTCATTAAATGCAATCTAATGTCTTTCTTTTTATAAAATGCAAATCCTGCAATAGCATAAAAAATGTTTTAAATGGAAACAAATGAAGAAGAAACAGAAAAAGCATGTTGCTATAAACAGTTATTATCATACTGAATCATACTAGAGTTTTGTGGATGTTTTCATTTTAGAGTGTCATTTGTTTACTAATTTCTGACTTTTTTTTCTTTTTGGACAAATTATTAACACATGTTTTCTCAGCTCTTAAGAAAAAGTGTTTCCATGTTTTTAAAGCAAAAAGCGAGCAGAAAGACATTCTTTGCAATTTTCGTGTGCTTGCTCGTCTGCCTCGAAAATGTTTCAGTAACATGAATTAGCTGCCACAATCATAGCAAATATCTGATGTTTTCATGAAATATCTTTCACTGGTTTACAAGAAGAAACTGTTGCAGCTTTCTACTGCACTATGTTGTATATTTTTAGTAAACCTGACAAGAATCTACACTGCTCAGTATTTTTTTGGGGGGAAAAATGGATCACAAAGAAAGAAAAAACAAAGTACAATGCATTAGTATTGGTTAATTCTGACACACAAAGTGGCCAGAAGGGCAGTTAGGAGTGAGCTCTTGGTAATTTCATGGTTAGTTATGCGAGCATATAAACCAGTCCATTTAGTTGTTGAAATCTGTAATATTCCTCCATTTTTTCTTATACCTCTACTTCCCTAACAATATGAGAATAGAGACAGACTAGTGAAGTCTTTCTTTCTGTGTTTAAGCTGCAGTTAGTGGGGTTTTTTTAGTTTGTTCTTGGTTTGGGGGTTTTTTTTGTCATTTGCTGTTCATAAAACTGTAGTTGATGAGGCTACAAAACTGAAAGGTTGTTTCTAGATAAACACTGATAATTAAGTTTGCAAGCTAAAACTTGAAATCATATTTGATTTTACTGCAAGTTTGCTTGATAAAAAACTCAGAAAAATCAGGTCTTGGTTTCATTTATTTCCAAAATTCACAATGTAAATCTAAAACCAACTCTTACCTTGCAGCAGGTTGATTTCACAATTGATTTCTTGGATGGTATATTAATGTTGATGAAAAAGTAAATTATCCCTTTTTGATTTTGAATTCAATTCATTGTTCTGTGGTGCATGAATAAATAAGACTTTTTGGATGTGCACATAGTTGTAGAGATCATCAGAAAATCTATAATTTGCCATCCTATTCTGAAGAAAACTTCAGGTCTAACTAGTATTCAGTATCTTGAACCATTTGTGCTTGCTATTATAGTCTGCTTATAATTGTGATCGTATAAACATCATCACTCATCATCGAAGGCATTTATTTCCTCATACTATTAAAGAAATGCAGATATTTTATAATAGCTAATTGACTTTTCCAGCAAAAAAACCCCAAACCTTTTTTTGATGGATAATGGCAAAGAAGTCTTCCATGGAACTGAAGTAAATGAAAGCAAATTAATGATATTTTTGTGTTTTCACATGTTTGAATATTTCTAAATGAGAGTCAAATTAGGCAGCAACCTCTTCCTCTTGGTACAGCTGAAAAAATATTTTTTGCAGAGCTAGATCTGATACCATATGTGGATAATTAAATCTTGTGGACCTGTTGACAGCCCTTTTTGATTTCCATGTGTCCTTATCCAAGCTGCCTGCCCCACTGTAATTTCAATGAGTTTCTTATTAGTAAGTTGCTCAGCTGAACAGTACTTTGCTTTGGAAATTCAGCAATGATGACATGCCATTTTTGGCTTACTTTTGTAAGTCAATGCAAATGCTCCCAAATACGGTTTGAAAAGAAAGTATATATTGGCTTAGTTAACAATACAGCTCCTGATTATAACCGTCCCTATTGAAAATCACTTGCCAGTGATACAAAGGTGCAATATTGTAACTCTCCCAGGGACTGTTGATGACATCTGCCAGCTCAGTAGTAGGTTTTTAAAAGATCTCATGCAAAGGAATATTTCAGAAAGTGAAATATTTACAGAGTAGCTCATATGTTTCTGCCTCGTATTAATGGACCTCAGTGGATGCTGAGGATGAATAACGGGTGGTAGCCTGATGTTAGCAGTACTCTCTAATTTTATTCCTTGCCTTATATCAAGTAACAGAACAAGATCAGTCATAAAAGTATTTGCAGCAAAACCAAACTGTTACTGCCATCTTTGCTGGTTTGTTTGTTAATGATTTTCTGTGCAGAAATTATGATAATGGAAAACTTTTGAGTTGCCAACGTTCTTAAGAAATTGTTATTTGTCAAGTGTTGCGCGCTTGTCAAAATTATTGACAGGGCACCGAAGTTGCCAGAAATACAGCCACCATCTAGGCTTCTGCATAGCTTTGGATAAACTGTGCATGGAAACTGCTTTGGAATCTGCATGGTGCTGAGTCAGAACTGGAGTATGATGGAAGTGGGAAGGAAGGATGACAGTGAATTAAATGTAGGTAAGAAAGATGTAGCAAGGGAAAAAAACCCCACCTGAATCCACAGGGAAAATAAAATGGACAGAATTATCTATTTTCACTGAATTCTTGGCATTTGTTAGGGATGTATTTCTTTTGGACAAGCATTAGGGAATTTTCTAAACCTCCAACAGATGAGCCAGAGTTTGCAACAAGGTAAGAACACATTCATTTTTAAAGAAATTAGGTCATGAGCATTCATTGTGTGTCTGCTTGTCGCAGCACTCAGAGATTGCTTACTCTTATCTGCTATAGATGGTCTCCTGCTATGGGGTAATTCTATGGTCAATGTGTGAGCAATTGAGAATGTTGGAATTTCACAAATGTCCCACACTCAGCATGCTCAAAGCCAAATCTTCACATTCCAAAGAACTTCAATCTGTGTTTGACATTAGCAATGTTTATTGAATGCCAATTTTGGGCTATTTTTTGAAGACTTGCAAGTAATATTTTTATTGCTGATGTAATTTGTTCCTCTTTTTTAACTGAGAGGTTATATAAAGACTATAGGTTATATAGAACTATATATTAAATATTTTGAAAATAGTAAATCTTTTAAATTTAAAGAATTGTATTATTAAAGAATAATATTTGTCTCTTTAAATTTTAAATGACAGTTATTTTCCTCCCCTTGCCTCCAATCGATTCTTCTTTATGTTGTTCAGAGTAAACATGTAAGAATTTCTCTGTCTGTAAGTCTGTGTGGAGGTTTTGATAGTTTTCTGAAAAAAGCTTTATCAAACATGGACATTTTTTCTTAATAATCTTCAAAATTAAATACTTTCAAAGACTAATACTATACCTTACATTCTCTTACTTTATACTACCCTGACAGGTAACTCCAAAGATTATTACAATTGCGTTTATAAACTGCTTGGAAGAAATTTTCTTTGGAATTCAAGCATCATCTTTTTTGTTTTCCCATGATACGTATTAATTTAGTTTTGAATTTCAAATATCTATCCATGCAAGTAAAAATACATTGATGTAGAATTAAAACTTTAGAACATTCCACAGCTGTTTGATCCTTTTGAATGTAATGGCAAGCTAAGGAATTATTTGTTGCATTTATATCTGACACAGCTGAGTTGTACTCCTGTAAGCAAGATGCTCAAAGCTTGATGCAGGAACAAACTTTGGAAATTGGGTAGTGAAAATTATTAGTCTGCATTGAATATAAAGAAGGGAATGTGGTGCATAGTCACAGTTTTCTTTTGCATCAAGGGATGACAATGGTGAAAAAAGGAAGAATAAAAGCAGTTAACCAGATGAGGTAAAAGGACATGATTACAATGAGTCCTAGACCTAGATAAGTGTTTTAGCTGTTTAAATTAATGTGGAAGACCATATCCTTGAGATCCTAAGCAGAAAAAACTGTAGGACTAGCCACTTCGAGGTGACAATGTAGAAGGAAATTTAAGTTGCAGATAATCTCCAATTTACCTGTCCCAGTGACAAGTTATTGTTTACTTAGGATGGAGAAGGTTTGAGCAAAAATTGCACTGAAAGAGAAATAAGGATCCTTGTTCTAATCTTGTTGGAGTTGCAATAATGGTGAATCATTAGATTGGCATGTAGATTGGTCTGGAAGAGAGGTTTAACTGTGAGCTCTGCTTAGAGAAATAGCAGCTTGACATTATCTAAAGTTAATATGTCAGTGGGAGAAAGAGAAAAATAAGAACAGACTTCTGTGAAATGTTGGGGAACTTACTGGCAGGTAAGAATGTTCTTCTGAGTGACTGATTAAAGATAATTAGGACAGACAAGAAACATGGAATCCAAGAGAAATCTAAAATCCAGGAAAAGCATTGTCAGCTGTATTGAAGGCAGCTTGATAGATGGAAGCAAGTATGGATGGCACATTTATTGTCAGTTACGTCTAGGAAGAGATTGCTGGAAAGCATATCAGGAATCACTTCAATGAAATCCAAGGGCCAAAGGTATGTTAGGCAAGAGGACTGCAAAAAAACTCTGACCCAACCTGACTGCAAACAGTTCATGCTTTGTTATTGAGTAAATGAGAGATTATCTGTAACTGGAGAAACAAATGTGAACAACAGTAGGCATTTTAAAGACACAAAAACTAGGGAGTGTTCACGTTGGAAGGAGGAAGTCAGATGATATTGATATGTTAATAAGTAATGGAGAGAATAAAAGAAGTAAATTAATGTATGAGACTGGGCCTCTGAGGCGAGTGAAGGAATACAAAAGAGGAATATCTCAACTGACAAGGAAGCACTGTGGTAGGGGAAAAAGGAAGAGAAAAGTGGAAAATACTGTGGAGAAATAATGATGATTAGGAAAGAAACTGTAGGGATTACAAACATGAAATTTCATGCAAGAAAAGAAACATTATTTAGCCAAGGTAGTCACCTAAAAGAAGCGTTATTTAGCCAACATCACCAAAAGCAGAGAAAGAAGAGTCTCAGATTCTTTACTGAAGTTCTTTCTGACCATTCCTATAGATAAACCTTTTCAGTTCACCTGCTCAGCTGAAGCAGCACAGTTAGCCAGGTCATTCCTTCATCCACATACAGGATAAATAAACCTAGTCTGTCATCAGGGCAAGGGTTTCCTGGGTACTTCAACTGCAATTTCTAGTAGCCCATATTTTATCTTCTGTAGAACTTTACTCTGAGATCTGTACTTATAAATGTGTAAAAGACAACCTTTCATGAAAAATGCAGATAGATCTTTACAAGTGGTTTTTTATTTAATTTTTTTGCATATTACAAATCTTCATTCAAAGTGCTGGGAAACTCATGCTTTTGGGGATGAGGATGGAATAGAGTTGTCTTCTTTAAAAGTGTTTAGAATACTTTCCTCTCAGTTTTAAGATACATCAGTCAGAGTCTCTGAAAAACAGTTTCTTTATTAGCTGTGTAGGGCAATATAATATTCCTTATGGAATAAATTTTATAGGAATGATGGCAGCCCAAGGATATGCTATTTCAAAGTGACCCATCAGTCTTACAACGTATGTTCTGACTTTTTCAAATGAAATAAGAACCAAGGCAAAGGATTTGCTTTATGTATACAATTCATACTTGTGTGAGCTTATGCCATTGGTATTTAGATATTTATACGCCAAAATAGTTGTACTTTATGTTCTCCCATATAGAATAGTAGATTCTCAGAAGGCTAATTGCACCATTCTATCCTATATCTGTGTATGGAACATATTATTAATCTGGTTGCTCAGGTTTATTCAAAAAGTACCTTTGGAAGGTGACACATTAGAACTGGGGATGCTGGTCAAACCTTGATGGCTTCATGGTCTTGACTTTGTACTGGCACTTGAAAAAAAGAAGAGGAGGAAAGGTGGGGTTTTTCTGTTTGAAAATTCATTTGTTCCTGAAGGAAATACATCTACTAGGTAAAAATGTAATAAGATTTCTTTCTGGTTTTGTTCTGTGACCTAAAGGATAAATCTTACTCAGGCAAAACTACAGGGAAAAAAAAAAACAACAAGATCACAAGTTTGTTCTTTGGAATATATTGGACAGTGATTTGAGTAAAAATGAATCTTCAAAAGAATTCATAGAAATCTATTCCACCAGACTACTAAACCATTATGTAAAAGAATTATGTACAATTAAACTCACCAAACATAACAAAAAAGAAGTTGAGTAGAACAAAATCCAGAAGCAAAGAAAATAACAACAACAACAAAAAAGTGTATTCACACTCAATTCTATTGCAAAGCTTTAAAGCTGCAGGAAAGGGTAGAATGAACATTTAGAAGATGAAAAATTCTTAAAACAAGAAAGAATAATGAAAAATACTAAAAAACATCAGTAAATACGAGGCGAATAAAAAAGAGCTACACCTTGTATTTGCAAGACAATGACATTAGAGATGTAATACATTTCACCAAGAATAAGAAATAATAATTGATTAAAAAGTAAATACTAACTTGATAACAATAATTATATAAAAATAAGAAATAAAATAATTAAACAAAAAATTTTGCTCTGATAGCTGAATGGGAGAAAATTTATGTTATGCAGCAGTGGATTCTCATGTCGTTTGCATGTAAGATACAAAGGATTTTCTTGATCACTGCACATAAGGATGGACTAATAGTAATTGTAGTGTCACATATACTTTTGTGAATGGATGCAGTTTTCCAGGCTTATAAAAATATATTTTTAAATCCCAGTGTTCTGGAAGAAAATTGTTTTAGTAAGTATTTTATTTTTAAAAGATACAACATTCTCAAATACTTATTAACATTTAGAGAAAAACTGGAAAATAGCTTAATTAATTATAAAAAGAATTTCAGTCCTTTATGATATAAAGTATAGTCACAGGACTGAAAATGCTGGGTTTGACAATTTTTCATGAAATGTTTGTAACAGATCCCCAGTGCTATTGTATTTGGCTGTGGAGTCTGCTTTTCAGGCCAAGAACTTGGGGTTTGATTGGCCTAACTAAGACATTATGTAGTATGTATGGTGAAAAATCTTGATAGCTGGAGACAGGACCTATTTCTAAATAGAGAACTTTGTTTAAAGGTTAGTCATTGTAGTTGTACTTAATTTGACAGTGATTTTAAAATACAAACAAGTGGAGGTTTTTTGTGTTTTGTGTGCTCGAAGTGCAGGATTGAAATGATGGACCTTGCTTTGACTGACATTGGTGGAAACAGCCATCTGTTTTATTTGGAGCAGCATCCTGTCTGGAGGCTGTCATGAAATGATAACAAATAGTAGAAAAGCCTACTGGAGTAATACCTAAAGCCACAGTCGGGATGTTATATAATATAATAAATGGGGAACCCAAATACACTAACAGTTTCTTGTGGAAAGGTACATATGCAATAGAGTTTTTCTCAGAACCTATTCAAGATAATGTTAACATCTTGAAAGCCTGAAGAAAGACTTTCTTGGTCTTTTTTGTAGTTATTTTCTGTGTAAATATTTCACACAGGTGAGTGTGTGAAGTTTTCTTCCAATTAACTTAGCAGGCTTAGATGTGTAAGGATAAAATTAAAAACTAACCTGCAAACTTTGGCAGCAAACAAGACCCCTGGCTTTTATAGCTTCTGCAATACCACAGGACGTGTTCCTAATTTTCCACTGTTTACTTTTTGAAACTCTTAGAGAATGTACCACCTCTCTTCTTAACTATCCAGCAGAGGTAAATTTCTTTTGATGTAGTGTTTTATTTATATTCTGCATGTTCATCTTCCACATTAGTTTCTGGGGGTTGATTATGTTGCCTGTCTTGATATTTCACTGATGACCTCCTATTGTCTCCTAAATGAATGGACTGGGCTTCACCTGTGCTTCTGGTTTGGGAGCCCACTTCCACTCTTTAAGGAAGGAACATATACAGCTAAGCATTTAGATACTTAAACCATGTATTAGGCAGAAGTATCAGGAAAACCTGACATTTTCTCTACTGTTTGTCTCTTTAGAAGCTCATGTATTTCATTTTTTTTGATTCTTATTTAGTTACTGAGAGAAATGTGGGTATTTTTAGTAGAGAATTTGGTTATAGATTTCAAGGATTAGTTGGTCCAGGCATTCTCACCTTCTGCATGGAAGTTCTTAATAACTTGGATCAAACCCCAGTGCTTCTGTATATTATGTGTTAACCATTCAGGGGAGTATAAAGGAAAGAAAAGGTACAGAGCTCTTCTTCCCCTGAAACAGCTGATGCCAGGAGCTTCTGCTCCTAGCCATGGCTTCAACCATAATAGACATTTTTTTCATTTTTCCTCTACTGCTGTATCTCTACTACTAGCAGGACCACTTATAGGAAGATGTCAACTTTTCTTCTCCAGGACCAGTTTAGGATTCCCTGTTGGTTCTATCTTTGTCTTTATCTGAAGCCCTGATACAGTCCTTTTGTTTCTGTTTTTTCAAACTGTTTTCCTTCATTAAATATAGAGGAAAGCAAGGCATCATTTTTTCAAGAAAATTACCTCACGTGCATGGTAGAGATGTCATGATTTCAGGACTGCTTACCAGTCCAGAGGTGTTTAATGGATTGGAATGAATCTTTGACACAAAGTTCGTAAATCTGCTCCAAGGAATATTGTATGACTCTGAGGGTTAAAGCAAGTTTACTTGGCACATAATTAATAATGTAAAGAAAACTGAAAATACATAGTGAAGAGGACTGGCATTCCAAAGCTGAACATAATCAGATGCATTTTAATTCCAGAAGACCCATTTCTTCCCCATTTGGCATGAGAAATTCTGTGAACTGTGTGAAGATGCACTTGGCATCAGCGTCTGCTCAGTGCTCTTGTGGAAGATTATTTAATTTTTTCATACACTGACATCTGTAACTTTGAGCAATTGGTGTTTTCTCCCTCTAGAGATTTTATCACAGAAAGAGGTATCAAGTTGCTCTGAACTTTTATGTCTATTGTCTTGTATCTTCTTCTTTTAATAAAAATGACATTTTGGTAATCACCATCTTTCCTGGAAAAATACATAGATTCAGATTTTTTAAAAAGAACTGCTGCATATTATTTGTTTTTCCTGATATGATTACTCTTGAGGCTTTCCATATGTTCCTCTCCAAAGCAATGCCAGCTTTGTGCATATCTGCTGTGAAGGTGCTGGAGAGAATTTTCAGCAGCAAGATATCAACTCAATCCAAAGGAACTCCCAAGAAAATTCTGGAAGTGTGTCTAAGCTAGTGATGTGTGTACATACAGTCTCAAGATTGCTTTTATAGCAAATTATGCAACTGCTAAAGTGCTCTGGGAATTAGATTCTTGAAAATGCGTGTTCTCTGTGTGACTTGCTAGCTAGAGGAAATATTTATAATGGTTCATATTTAGGGCTTTTCCTATTTTATAGTATTATAGTCAAAAACATAAATGAAAATCTGTATACTTGCCAATGACATAATAGAAAATAAATTAAAACATGATTTTCAAAAAAAATGTTTTGCATTTTGACAAAAATATTTTAATTTTAACTTTTCATTGTGATATATATGCTATCCAAAAGATACCAGGTTAATGAGGAATCGACAAAAAGCAAAGTTTATCACTTTTAGGAACTTCAGATATAGTCCTTTTTTCCCAAATGGCAGCAAACAACATTAAATAATTGTTTATAAATAATCTTCACGTTATGAAAGAAATAATTCCATATATAGAACCTGCTGTTGCATTATAAAATTGCAGTGGTGAGGAATCTTAAAATTGCACCTTTGACAATTGCACCTTTCAGCTACCAGAAAGATGAAACTTCCTAATTTAGTAAAGTTAAAATGGAAAGTGAAAAGTGAAATCTGTTCACGTTTTCCTTCTATTGTTGCTTGCTTCCATTGGTGGAAAAATAAAGAGTATTCCAGATGGGATGACTTACTCTTTGTAAAAGTGCAAGATTACAAGTAAAGAAATAAGTACGCATTCATCAAATATTTTGCACAGGAATAGGAAGCTATCGAAGAGATGTATTTAATATGGATTTAAAAGATTTAAAGGTGAATCTGCACAAGATTTCAGTAATCTTAAATATTTCTTTATGAAATTAAATATGATCCCAACAGGACTAGAGGGTTTTTTTCATATTCTGTATTATATTATGTAACTTGGATTATATTTATAAGTTCAACAAAACAATACTTTTAGAAGTATCTTACCTGTATATCACATGTAAATTCTCCCTCTTTCTCTCCTGTGATATCCTGAATGGTATACCAGATCTTTCATTCTCTTTGAGAAGTTCCACTTAGCAATAGTCATCTACATTTGTCTGTCCAAAGTTATGCCTTATTTTGCCATTAAATGTTTGCATCTTGGCCCACTTCTTGTAATTACTAATGTCAACAATTATAATCTCAAAATACTATTTGAAAAACTTTAGAATAACCCTCTGTTGAATGGCAAAAGTGAAATGAATTATGGCCTTCTCCTCAAAGTGATTTTACATACTGCGGTGATCATGAATGGAAAATTCATGTCATGCAGCTGATCATACTGTAGAGACTTGTAGATACCTTTTAGCTCCCTGCACTGTACAAAATCATCTTCCACTTTTTGACAAGAGAGCTGGAAAGGCAAGAGAGCACTCAGATTTAGGACTTATCCGTGCTTTTTAGTGTGTTAGATTCCAAGTGACAATAGCCCATGACTCTCAGAACAGAGCCTGTGGAGGCTATAAAGGCACACTCACGCTGCTGCTAATGAGTCACCTGGTCTCTTTCATGGACAGACAGACAGTTGTAATGTGTCACTAAGGAGTGGGAAGGTACTTTTTTCTGGTGGTGACATCTCATTATGTTTTATGGTTTTTGCCTGCCAGCAACTGTACTTCGTTTATATATGGAAAACACATTTGGCTTCTCCTCTTCTTCAAAGTTCATCTTAAGAATTACTTTCAGTAGTTGCTTCCAGAAGTATTTTTGACAAAGTGGAATCTATTTAATTCTCTGGGAAAGTGATAATGTAATACTAGTGCAGTGGTTTTTTTTTTTTTTTTTTTTGTGAAATTACATTTCTATTGCTGTGATTAGAAAGGTACAATTCTGCAGTTCATGCATAAGGTTGAATTTTAATCTCAGGTTAAACTTTGTTTCGTACATATATATGGGGAAGATACAAATTTCATTGTTTTCTACCATTTTAGGCAAGATTAATAGATATCTGGAATTTGTATTTAATCACATGTTTGCTTTAATAAATTTCAGAATACATGTCCTAAAGGTCATTAATAAATATTAAGAGACTTTAGAAAATTTAACTTACATAAAAAGATCATACTATATTTTTAGGGTAGGGTAGAACTGAGGGGTTTTAGCATTTCCATTAATATAATGTTCTTTAAAAATTACATTGGTGGTACTTTAAAAAAAGAAGTGTTTAGGTAAACTCATTACATTTCAGTAATAATTTTTTTGGTATAAGCATGTAAGATTAGTAACTAATACTTGAGAGGTGTTTTTTTTCTTTATTTAAATTGTTAACCCAGAAGTAAACTAAAACAGAACAAAATTTAGGATACCTCCAGCCACTGTGCTAATTGCTAAATACTTCAATTATATCTATGTTTTTATAACCCTTTCTTTTAGCAACTAATCTGATACATTTTATTTCAAAATATTTTAAACTATAGTGACAATTTAAACTGTGTGTGTAGGTACACTGAAGAAATACATCTACCTGCAGTTACTTTAAATTGGGTCTAGGTCTGCCAGGCACAAATGACTTCATTTGCTGCTTTGGGCCTCTGTGGTCAGTACTTAACACCTAAGGTTTTTTTAAAAAAAGTTGTTCTTTCTCAAAGCTTTTGTAACACAGACTTTATGCCACGTGCAGAAATTTTATAAATATCATATGGGGATACAAACAACACTATTCAAGATGAATTATATTGAGAATTTTACTCTTGCATTTTGTTTTGAAAATGTTCAATGCAAGAAGTAATAGAAATACTTTCATTAAAAAAGCTTACTTTTTAAATTAATTGTCTTTTGTGATACATAATTTCATAATGAAGTTACTATTTTATATATGGAAATTGCATGAGAATATCAGGGTTTTGGTAAAAAACCTCCCTGGTATACTCTGAGTAAACATGTTTAGCCATTTGAGTGTGGAATAATAAAAGAAGTGTGAGGCTGTTAAATTCTGATACAAGCTTCAGTTTTAGAAAGAAAAATCCGTTTCTCTGGTGTTTCAAGGGTAATTAGGGGTGTAAAACTACTCCTTTGAAGAGAAATGCCTGATTATGCTTGTGTGGCTAGGTTTGCATGAAAGAATTTTGGTTTCTTAGTGTATTTTCCTGTGAGCTAATGTCCAGATTTTGAAGTGAAATTTGAAATTATACACCTGATTGGATTGCTAGTAAAAAATCTTTTTCATGTTTTCCTCAGTTTATTTAGTTACTGAGTGAAGAGACAGGATCGTAATGTCAATGTTGTCATGCAAGCATTAGTAGCCTCAGAGATTATGGCAGAGTTTTGAAGAATGTCTGAGATTACACTTAAGTTGTTTCAAACTCATCATTAAAACAAATGATCTGGAAAACATTCCTGATCATTTGTCCAGCCATGTGAATTCCAAGTGTATTTCGCAGACTTTCAAAAATTGCTATTGTAAGGATAGAGTAAAAGTGTTTTCTACACTAAAAATGTATTAAAATACCACTAATTACACATATTTTTAAAATTGAATTGGATTTTGCTTTAATCTACACAAGTTAACTAGACTTGGCCTTTCTTTCTCATATAATAATGACTGAACCAAATAACTGCACTGTGCTCTTTGTTGTTTTTCATCATGCAATATCTTCAGCTCTGTGCTTCACCAATCTGATATCACAGGAATGTTGAGACTGTAAGAGACTGCTGGAGGGCATCCAGTCCAACCCCTCTGCTCAAGCTGGGCCACCTGCACCAAGTCGTTCAGACCCATGTCCAGTCAGCTTCTGGAAATCTTCCAGAATGGAGGCTCCACAATCTCTCTGGGCAAATGGGCAGCAATCTGACTGCAAGATGGCCTTTGATAAGCTGTAATTATGACAACCCCTTTATTACAATGACCCAGTTTAAAAGAGGGTATGTGGCCGAAAAAATCAGCAGCCAGATTAGCAACTGTCTTCTGATTGTGCAAATTTGTGTCTGCCGTACAGAAGTTGAGATAGAGAGTTAAGGAGAAGGGAAAATTGCCTGAAATCCTAAAGTAATGTGGAATTCTTGGTAGAATTCTCTAGTGGATCCATGAAATTTTTAAAAAGTATCCCTGAGAAACAACAGCCATGGAAAAACTTGAAATCTCTTTCCTAGTTTCCTGCCTAGTAATCAAATGAGTGAGGACCTGGAACAGACTTCTAATTGGAAGTTTGGGGATAGAAAATTTTAATTGCAGAATGTATCTTGATCATATGTGGAACAGATAAATGTTTCTTGATCTAGAATACTCTTTTCATTCCATGTCCTATGCTTACTTTGTAGTGGAATATCAGTGCAGGTTATTATTTAGCTCATCTGGAAATGAATGACTCTGCCAACCCCTGCATATAACTGCAGCCACATGACATAAGCTCGACTGGAGGATCCCTTCCTGGTGTCAGCTCCTCTTGTGCAGCATCAGTTCTTTGATAGCACCCAAAACCATGTAGGTCGTGGTCTAAAAGTGTTAGCTGTTTGAAGTATATAAACATACACAGACATAGACACACACACAAATATGTATATAAGAAATAAATATTAAATAAAACATTTAGAAGCTAAAAGCAAAAAAATATCATATGAATACAGTGATCAGCCAATAGATACAGCAATGCAGGTCATAAAAAAACATTTTCAGGAACACGTTCTAGACCATGAATCCTGAGTGAAGTGAGCTTCTCACTGCCTCATCTTGGGTAAGGAGCCAAACCCTGGGAAAGGATGGCAGTTAAGACATTTCTGTGGTTTCATTTTTCTTTTGTTGTCTCTGTTGGCAATCACCTTCCTACTCTGTGTGCTGGTCTGGATTCCTTTTTGAAGTGCTTATTTTTCTTATGCTGTTTTATGGACAGCTGAAGTGACCATCTAAAGAATGAATTCCATGGTGAAATTTCTTTTAGTAGAAATACCATTTGCAGCTGAGATGTAACTGACTATGATATAAGTCAAAGCAATGAAAAAGTGGAGTTACAACATAGAAACCAGTAGAATTATCCAGTTTAAGTCTGGTTAGTAATGAGAATCTACTCCTTAGTCTTTCTTTATTCTTACAATTGAAAATATTTTTGTAGCATTCCTATTCCATATCTCAATCTCTGCAAGATTTTAAAGATTTTAGAGACTCTGTGAGTCTCTTTTTTATGGCTACAAAATGGATGAAGCAGTCAAGATAAATACCTAAAGCAGAAGTGGTAATCTTTGTTGGTGGTAAAAACCACAAAACCCCAGAAATTATTTTCAGCTCTTTGTAGCTGCTGTTGACTTTCCTTTCAATTTCAATGGGAGCATGGCTTCATCCAGGAACATCAAAACTGTTCAGCTTTTTTATCAGAAAACAAAGAAGTGCTGACTCTGAGTATGAACTCTTAAAGGAAATAAATTCCAGATACAAATGCTTATGGGCTGTTTAGATACTGTAAATTTATAACAAATTGTAAAAGTTTAGGTTGGGTTACTCTAACAATGGATAGGTTTATTTCTTCTACAGTTTTTTGGTAAATGAACCAGTGAAGTAAGACATTTTAAGCTTCCTCAGTGTAATATCCTGAGGCAAGCCAGCTGTATTTTAAATAGTGTTGTGTGTTTTTATATGTAAATTGATGTGTATTTCTAAAGACAGTAATATTAACATAGCAATCTTGTTTAAATGCATATTTCTGAACCTTTTGGGGTTCAGTATGGAAGGCTCTGAGGTATTCTTTATCTGAAATACAACCAGTTCTTTATCTGAAACACAACCAATACATAACCAACTATTAAATTTTGAAGAAAGTAACAATAAACTCTATGTATGCGTATGGATATGAACTTGTCTCTAAATGCCCATATGAACATGCAGTGTTAATTTATGTCATGATTTTACCAATAGGGGGAGTAAAGCAGAGGAAATGTTCATGTTTTCAATTTCTTATTGATGTTGATGTAATAGAAAGAAAATGGACAACAAAGAAGAATTAGCAGTGGTAACAAGATATAGGAATAGAAATTATTTTATCCCTGACAGAAATAAGATTGAAATAGCTTCAAGTGATTAGCATGCTACCTCTAATTAAGGTAAATTAGAAACCCGTTTCTTGGAATACAGGCATAATTGGCACATGAAGTCATACTATGAGTTGCCAAGTTTTGCACTAAGTACATTGAATGAGGGATAGCAACATATGAATGTCAGACATCAATCAATTTTTGTAGTTTATCCAATCTACATCAGTGGTGCTGAATCACTGCGTAGGACACTGTAGCAAGTTTTGGGCATTGGATTTCAAGAAATGCTCTACAGGCCTCGAGAAATGGTATCTGTTATTGACTCCAGTAGGCTTGATGCAAGCACAATTTAGCCTTTGCCAGAGAAAGTCAAACTTCTGTGTACAAGGCAGCCAACAACCATATTTGGCAATTTGAGGAATAGTACATGAAGAATAATATGTCATAAATTGCATCACTGATGAGCAAAACCTCAAAATCACTCATCAGTTCTTACACAATGCATGAAAAAAAGTTTGATTCTTATGTCATCTGCAGCAACTGTGTCTCAAGCATTGGTAGTACTGTGCTACTTTCTCTCTGGCTCTTCAGAAGCCCTTAGGCTCTAAGTTTTTCTGTTGTCCATGAGTTAGCTGTGGTCTGTGTGGATTCCCACAGCAGGAAGTATTGCTGTGTTGCTGTGCTGCAGTCAGACACATTGACATTTGACATCTGATGAGAACCAGTGTGGATTATTGTGTAATTTGGGACTGCACATAAGATGGGGTCTCCCACCATCTCACTGAGAATGATGTGGGTCCTGTGAAAAATGCTGGATTAAAACATTGAAATCTGCAGAAACTAGAAATGTCCTTGCTGTGAGATTTTGGTGTCTGAGATGTGTTCCCTTGTGTTCTTAACCCACAACAGGTCTGTTTTTCAAACAAGTCAAAATACCTCTACACTCCTAATTTGATAGGAAAATTGCTAATTAATTTAGTGGAAGTATAATTAAGGAATCTGAAGTAAGGGTCAGCTTTCTATGTATCTGTAATCTGGCAAGGGAAATCAGAACAACTGATGAAGTGGCTTACATATGCATAACGTAAATTAAAGATCTTAATTACAGTCCTGGCCCCCAAGAAATCAATTGGAGTTTTGCCAAGGGAAAAAAAAAATCCCTCCCTTAGATATGCGGGCCTGTTTATTAATTTAAATAAATCTGAATGCATTGTAAGACAGTTTGCCTGAACCTCAGATGGAAGAAGGCATTCGACATAAATGGTTCAGTCTTGTTTTGAAATTTCTTCTCCTTTTTTGACTTGAATATTTTTTTCAATATTGATGTGTTTTATTCCTCTGCTCTGTTTCTTATCCGAGGAAAAGATTAAATAAGTTATTCCATCTTACTTGCTTTTGATCTTTCCAGTTACAGTTCTTCCTTACAAACTTTTATGTCTGTAGTTTCTTAATTTTAGATCTGAGATGCAGTAAGACATTTGCTGTGACTGCCTTTTGAACAAATGTTCAGCAGGCAACTCAGTTTATTTACTAGAAAGAAAAAATAATTTACTGGTAATTTTTTCCTAATTTATTAGGTTGAGAAAAATATAATATGGTAGTATGATGGTAATGTAGAGTGTATAGGGATTGATAGAAGAAAAAACCAACCAACCAACAAACAACAGAATAACCCCAAAAATCCAAACAAAACAGCAACAAAACCAAAATAATGCAACCAAACAAAAAACCCCAGCCAAACCAACTGAAAAAACCCTCCACAACCAAACTCATTATTTCCAGATTTGTGAACATAATTTGAAATGGGTCTTATATAACTGTAATGAAGAGTCCAAGAACAAGTTGATTGATTGAGTAATTTAAACACATCAAAATAATTATTGGGAGTTACTAATTTTACTTGCCTATAAAAATGTCATGTTAAGTGAAGTAGATGAGACTTCTGCTTTTATTGAGCACATAAATAATATTTATTAAAGGCTGACAGCAAAGAAATGCAGGTGCTGAAGTAGCTAATACATTAAAAGTATTATGCATTAGAGAAACTTCTCAGGAGGTTCCAGGAGCATCTGCCCAGAAGAGATAAAGTTAATTTTAGTCATAAGGGAAGACAAAAGGTTTTAAAACTGAAGAAGTAAGATGGGAAAACAGGGTGGACAGCACTGAGTGAAGGTGGCCCTGGGTGACCTGTTAGGCTTTCCACAAACTTGGTCAAAGAAGGGTAATCAGTGGAGGCACTGCAGTACGTGCTACAAAGTGTACAGGGAACACAGACTGCACCTTGCTGGCAGGGGAGTTATGCTTTTCATTAAAGACAACATAGAAGAGAGGCAAATTAATAAGCCTCAACAATAATGAGTCCTGAGGAAGCTGAAATTCCAGTCCTGTTTGGGAAGAATAGGACATTTTTAGACCTAGTTATCTTTAAACATATCTTTTCATTTGTTTGTGTGTCTAGTGAAAATACTGGATAGGGTGGATCTCTTACATTTTTATAATTCTTTTGATGGAGTTCTGCACATATACATTGTCTGGAAAAATGTTTTTATTCCTTTGCCTCTCTACAGCCCCAGCTTACTAACTTTGAGACATTGTTTTCCTCTCACAATTTAAATCTCTTGACTAATTTGGCTTCCTATACAATTATCCGTCCTATCAATTCTAGAAAAAGCTTTCTCCTCTTTAAGCAAAAAGCTACCTAGAGCATCTCTATATAAACATCATCAGTGGGTCCTTTAACAGCTGTTTTATGTCTTATTCATGGTGGCCTCTGATCTTGAGTCCCTCTGGATAGGCAAGCTGCCTCTGATATGCAAAGCATATCAAATACAGGAATTAAAGACACTAAAAGGGATCAACCCTATCCATGCACTGAGCATAATGGGAGGAAAAATGTGAGCATGTCATCTATAGGTACTATGAAAACTGAGGTTCTCAGCTTGAGTGATACTATATGTATTTACCCCTGTATGGTTATGTGTGTGTGATAGACCTCAAGGAATTATAGTTAAAAGCTCTCAACCTGTTTTCTATATTTTCTCCTCACTTCTCATTTCTGCAATAGGAGAGCTATCTTAGGAATAAAAGCTTCTGTCTTCTGTCTGCAAAGAAACCATGTGGCTTTGATCTAGCTGATTGAATGCTTAAATTCTGTCAAACACTCATCTTTCAAGAAAACAAATCTTTCCAAAGCGCTGCTTATATGTCTTCTGTTCTTGGCTTAAACTACAAAATCAGAGTTGGTAAAGCCTTCATGCACTATAGATCTTCAGGAGTAAGGGTGATGAAGTCTATGTTGCTTTAGACTCCACTTTCTGAACAGGAAAATTATAGTAAAATTCAACTCCATAATGTCTCCTTTTCCTATTGCTCTTGCCTGTTGCTAGTTGTGAAACAAATGCAAAATTCAAGTGCATTGGTTCTACTTGTGGCCTCTTATTTTCATAGAATAATTTGAATAATGAAAGCTGAAAATACTAACCCCCTAAAAACTATATTCCCTTATGTTCTACTTAGATACTGGACTTTTTGCCAGATGATATTTTTTGCTGTGCAGCTGGTGGACTTTCAAAAAAATGTGTCTCTACTTGCATATTATGCATACTTATACTAACTAAAAGAAAGCAAAAGGATGTTATGTACCTGTAATGTGAAACCAGCTGAAATTACTTTGATTCTTGTTATTTCTTGAAGTACAGGATGTCTTGAAGCCTGCCCTGTATATATATATATGTATGTATATGTATATATATATATACACACACATATACATATGTGTGTTGTGTGAAATACTAAAACAGAATATTAGTTTGATGCATTTCTATACAAATTCAACTGTTTGTGGCTGAAAAAAAATCCAAGTCTCTAATTTGCAGAATGGTTTTTTGGGATTTTTTTGGGTGTCACTACAGAAACAAACTTGCCTTCAAACAAAGGTAATTCTAGAAAAATATATATTGTGTTAACATAAAAGGTAATGCAGCAAACAATGTCTTGAAAATTACGCTGTTAACTGACAGACTTCCAACACTCTGTGTCAGTGGTTTAGTTTAAATATCCAATATATTTCTATACGTTGTGCAGACCATGAAATAAAGAGACCTGTGTTCAAGAACTTGTTCTCCTCCTCATTCTGGTGCCAAATGTCATAGGTACTTTTAAAAGCTTGAATTTTTTATAAAAAACCCAGAACACCAATCTTCTCCTCTGCCCTACTTGAAGGTCTTTTTTTCCCTCATATATCCATCGATATAGAAAATAGTCCACTCTTTCATAATATTCCATAATGTTTTACCGTTTGTGCCATAGGAAACCTTTATATAGGTCAAATTATTCACAGGAATGATGCCAAGATTTGAATACATAATAGTGAGGCACAATTAGTTTGGGAGTTTGGTTTGGGTTTTTTTTTT
>VZSR01003807.1:400239-546627 GCA_013398615.1 Brachypodius melanocephalos | reverse complement strand
TAGGGTAGGGTAGGGTAGGGTAGGGTATGGTATGGTATGGTATGGTAGGGTAGGGTAGAGTAGGGTAGAGTAGGGTAGGGTAGGGTAGGGTAGGACTATAGAAATGACTATAGAAATTTAGAAAGGACACATTAGTTAGGTGTTTTACATTTTCCTCATCTTTCAAACATGTCCTGGTTTTGGCAAGGACAGAGTTAATTTTCTTCCTAGTAGCTGATGTGTTTTGGATTTAGTATGAGAATAATGTTGATAACACGCTGATGTTCATTGTTGCCAAGTAGTGTCTATACCAAGTCAAGAATGTTTTAGCTTTTCCTTCTCTGCCAGTAAGAAGGCTGGAAAGGCAGAAGAAGTTGTGAGGGACACAGCCAGGACAGATGACTCAAACCAAAGAAATACTTTATACCATATGATGTCATGCTCAGGGTATACAAACTGAGGGGAAAGCTGGCTCAGTGCATCTGCTTGTGAAGTGCCCAGCCATCAGTCAGTGAGTGGTGAGCGTTGTGTATACTTGTTTTGTATATTATAATTCTCTCATTGCTATTGCTATCATTAACATTATTGTTATTTTCTTCCTTTTGTGTCTCATTAAACTGTCTTCATCTCAACCCATAAACTTTCTCACCTTTATTCTTCTGATTCTCTGCCCCATCCCCCTTGGGGTGGAGCGAGCGAGTTAGCAGGTGGCCGTGTGGCACTTAGTTGCTGTCTGAGCTTAAATAAAACCACAATAGTAAGTTGCAGAGGTAGATACAGACACATTACAAGTCTTTGGAAGTATGTTATTATCTTGGAAAACTGTAAAAAGTAGAGCTGGAGAAATTAGATTGTGTGGTTCTGGATATTCTATACTTTCAGGTTATGTAAGTAAGAGTAAGAAAAAAGAAAATAAGGGAATATAAGTCACTGTCATGGGAGATGAGAGATTAGAAGAATTGATCATTGCAGATATTGAAGGAGGAAATATGAACCTTAAGAAGATAATTTATTGACCACAGGGTTCCTTTATCCAGTGGAATAAAACAGATGAGTCAATGTATCAAAAAAAGAACAGATCAAGAAAAATGAGAATGTAAGAAGTTAACCAAATGAACTGGTCAGAGCTTGAGATGCCTGTTTGGTTCCAGCCCTTTAGACTTTTTAACACTGCTGAGAAATACCTGTAAATCCTAGTATGCAAGGAGTAAACACCTTGAATTTTTAATGACTAGTAACTAGATCGTCCCCTTTTGAGATACAGCAGGTTTTCAAGTGCTTGTTTGTAGGATTAAGTGCAGAAATGAGTATTACCTCTTATTTTATAATGAAGATCTTAGCCTGGTGAAAGAAAGCTAATGCAGCTGGAGGCTCTATGCAGTATCTTCAAGACTTGCTTCTTCATAAAATTTTTCAGTATACTTCCTTACAAAAGAAATTCTTACTCTACACTTAACACCAATAAAAATCAGAAGACTGTATTTGTTGGTATGCCTGATTTAATTCACAGTATTTTCCATCTTCATTTATTCCAGCTCATTTTCTTATTTCTTCCATATTCCCTTCTTGCGTCATACACAGTGAAATCTGTTTGACTTTCTATGTGGTTTTAACATATGCTTCAGTTTTACAGACTGTTGATGTGTTAGCAGATGTTGACACAAATTTGAAAATAGTTGGAAAAGAAAAATCTAAGTGAAATGGAATTTTCAGATTAGCTTGGTTGAGAAGAGTCTATTTTTTTTTTTTTAATGAATCCTGGACCTCCTAATATAGAAGTAATTAAAATATCATCTTAATGATCTTCATTTGGTTTGTTGCTCTAAAGCAAACTGTGCTTACTGGAAAGATCTTCATTAAAGCCATATGTTCTTTTCTTTTGAGCTGCAGCTCACCACAGCCACCTTGGATGGCAAACTCCGATTGTTCCTACCCTGATACTCGCCAGCCTGTGGAGCTTTGGCTGTGGTGCTCTGAGAATAATGACTTGCTGAGAGAAAGGAGACTGGTAACTGGCCAGAAGCAAGTGGCATAACATTCCCATTTAAACTACAGTTTTCTTCTGATTTTATTTTCAGCAAGTTCCTCAAGCTGTTATCGAAGCTTTTCTGTTGTACAGGCTGTTATCTTTATTGCAAAAATAAGGGTGAAAGATCACGAAAAGGAGAGTACTCATTCTGACTCCATTTAGCGAATCACCACAGAAGTGGCTTTCAAAGGTTTTCTTGGGTTCTTATAGATAGGCGCATTCTGTAGTACTTTTCTAGACAGGGACAGTCCGTAAATTTCTTAGAGAATGTGTGACAAATGTCTTCTCTTTAAAAGAACCTATTTATGTCTTTTAAATACCTGTTAAATATTTTCAAAAGTGTTCAAATAAAATGAAAATAAAATTATCAGAGAAAAATCTTAATTTCTTGTATTTTTCCTAGGTTACTTGCATTGCTCTTAGAAAAGAGTTTTCAAAAAACCTTTTGTTTTTAGGCTAGACATTCTCACTCTTCATTGACATTAGCTAAGAGTAGAGAGGATGTATGTGACTGGTGAAAGGAGATAAAGTTTTTCTTTTCCTTGAAAAATTATCCTGCTTTTTCAAAGTTAATTTTACCAGAACAGAATTTAATAATCAGATTACTTGGAAAAAAAAAAAAGAAACATTGGAGTTACTACCCCCACTTTAACAGCCATCAGTAAAGCCAGATCACTTTCAGTACTGTAAAGAACATTTTATTTAATAGATGTCCTTAATTTATGCATTATATTTAGTATAAGTAGGTCAAGTTGTTTCTGTAAGTTGTTTCGTTTCCATTAAACATCCTTTTGTAAAGGATCTAGCATTTTTTTGCTGAGCAAAATCATACACTGGTAGGATAGACTGCATCATATCCAGGTTTTCTCTAGAACACAGTGGTCTCAATAATGACTATGAGAGTGTAGTGCAGCCAGATCAAACTCATCAGAACTCTGAATATCAGAATCAGGCTTTCTATGATCAAAGCAAATGTGGAATAACCCATTTCAATACTTTTAAATGCTTTTCCACTTCAAAATCAAATTAATGAAGAAATTGTCCACTATGTTGAGGCTAAATGCTGGTATGCTACCCTCACAAATTATAAGCAAGATTTAAATTTTAATTTCCACAGAGATCCTCAGGATGGTCTTCTTCAAACTTAATTTAGCTAATTTTCTCGTCTGCGTGCTCTGAACTCCACATCAAGAGTCACTATCAAATACAGAAGATACCCCACAACTGTATTTGCAAGTAAAGTGTTTCTGAGCCATGAGTTGCAGCTTAGTAGTGCCTGACTCTACAAGGAGGTTGAAATATCTCCTGAAGAGCTGTGAACTGTAATTATTACCTTTTTTTTAAAACAAAGCACCACATTTTTATGACAGAAGAAAAATATTCTCACACTTAAGACAGAGGACACGCTTAGAAAAACTGTGAATTCTTGCTGAGAGCATGGAGGTTGTCACAATCCCCATTGGACTGAAATAAAAGTGGAATACATTTTTTAGGTCTCTTATCTTCTAGAACAAACTGCTATTACCCAGTCAGACAGTGTGCATCCCCAAAAGCCCTCCTAATCTTGAGCTAGTTTGATCTCTGAAAGAGGAACTCTTCTTCCAAACACAGTGTATTTTCTCCTTTTCTTTAAAGTGAGACTGAGCTGTATGCTGCTTTCTGGTTACTTTTATCAAGGACTTTTTCTGGATAGAAAAGCTCTTTGGGGCATTTTGGCCGGGACTGCCACATCATCAATCCATGCTGAATAGAGACATTCATCTGTTCAGCCCTTGCAGATGTGCAGCTCTTCCATAGCCCAAGAATGTGTTAACCCCTTTTTCCCTCAGGGGAGACTGAGAATCTGCCCTACCACACAGGCACTAGAACTTTTCAAATGGAAATTCACTATAATTTTTTTCCATCTTAAAAAAAAGAAAAAAAAATTCCCCCCCGGACTCCTCATAAATGCTTGAATGCTTGTGGTTTTGAGAATGGAAAACTTTAGCCGACACACTTTAAGTTTGGCAAAGTTAAGTGCTTGAAAGAAGATTTTCTAATGGCAAATAGAAGGAAAAAACTGTTGGGGATGGTGTTAACATAATATTAGATTTAGAATTTTCATAATCATAATCCTTCTGAGGTCTCTTTGATAGAAGGACACAGGAGTGCATACTTAATTATTAAAGAGTTAAAGTCATATGCGTATGTCCAGAGAAGCACCATCTATACCTTTGTGTTTTTAACAGGCAAACCTGACAGTTCATATGTTCAGTTTCTGATCTAAAGACAAAGCTATTTGAAATTAGAAAGTCCCAAAAGCAGATATGAAAGATTCCTGGTTAGCTAAGGTGGATAGCATGATTAATCTAAAAACATCAACACAAAGAGCTGCAAGTGTAAATAATTAATAGGTCATTTTAAGGAATTTTGAGTATGCTTTAAGACTCTTTTAGGAAAAAAAAGGTGATTATAATATAACTCCGAAATAGCTTAAGAAAATTAAAAGTCTTTCTTTGAAGTAATATGTAGCAATATGTGAGGAAAACAGCTGGCAGAAGAATAGTCTAATTTCATTACATATCTGCTCTGTCATCTGTCCTTGAATGTCCTATATGCTGGGGAGAGGGATGGTGTTTTTGTGACTTTCTGCGTGCTGTTATGCGGGGGGACTTTCCCAGCTGAATCTCTACCAAATGCCACAAAATTCTTAAAATGGATTCACACAGCAATTTTTTTCCTGGTGCTTTAAAGGTCAGAAAGCACAGCAGGGTGGCCAGCACTGTTCTGAAGCCGATGCTGTTAAAAACTGTTTGGGATTAAAATATCAGGTACTACTCAGTTTTCTGTATAGAATCAAATATACAGGCAAGCTTGGGTTGCACCATGAAGAGGAGGGGAAGAGCAAGCCCACGAAATCTCCTTTCTCTTGGCTTTCTCTTGGCTTTTTCTATTTTATTAATTCACCATGAAAGAAGTGCTTTTTGGATGCAAAACTATATTGCTTTTCATTATACATGACGACTGACTGCATTTAGATACAAAATTATATAATCTTGGAATATCTGGAGGTAGTCAGCAGCACTTATTGTTTACTTTCTGACATTACTTTTTCGTTTAATCATACCAAATTATCTTTTCAGAACTCTGTTGTGGCTTTATTTTCCCTTTTAAAAAATGAATATTTCTATTTCTTTCATGGTATTTTATTGCAGAAAGAGAAAATAGCAATAAAAATACATAAAACTGTTTAAAAATGATTTGGCATATGCCTAATAAATAAAAAATTAAGTGGTAGAGAATTTCTGTTAAAATCTAATTTAGGATGCCTTGCTTCAATGCATGACTGGCAGTACAAAAACATGGACCAATAGAAACGAAAGACTAAACTAGGCTCTTCCCTGAAATCCTTGCAGGTTTGAAAATGAAATCTCTTCTAAGGACAATGTAAGATGTAAGAGATACTGCTTTTTATCTTATTTTCTACATTGATCTTCTACCTACCAGCATTCCCATGAGCACTTAAGCCAAATTCTGCTCTTCAGAATTCTGCGCATCATTAAAATCTGAGTAATTCTACTTTTTTTTGTGAACAAGGTGATGCTAGGAGAGGACTTTGTTTCAGATATTTTAATAATTTTGAAGGGGAAACAGTATACTTGTAACAGTAACAAATTTTTGATGACAAAACAGTGTAGAGTCTAAAAGCTGGATACACTTGTAAAGGCCTACAGAAGTCACTGATGTCCTATATTTACTGGTTGATGTTAAATCTTTATGCTTGATGTGAATATAGTGCCTTTAACGAAAAAACCCCACTTTCATTCAAAAATTAGTGTTAAACTGAAGGTCTTATATATATTTTCATGAAAACTGAACATTGTTGAAGGAAGATACTGAACCAAACAGAGTAAATGATGTGGCAGAAATTAGATTTATAGCTGTGATGAATTTGATTTAACAAAGCAATATACATTCCATTCCCAGATTAAGACCATCCAGATTGGTTTTATGATGTGTCTGAAATAAAATGAACCACAATTAAATATTTCCACTGTCTTAGTTAATGTAAACAAATGAACTCATCCTTTCCCTTCTGTCCAAACAAGAGAGAGTTTTTGATTTCTTTTGTTTAGATTTGCTGGATGAAAATAAGTTTCAAAGTACAAAGGTATTATAAAATAATATGACAATTAGCTTGCTTCTGTCATCCAGTCACAGGAGACCCCCTGGGAAGTCATCTCCAAAGACCAGCCCACCAGCCCAAAGCATTTACTTTTCAATCATTCGTGAAAGACGTTTGTCTAAACTGCTCCTCAAAACCTCTGGTGACAGATTCCACAGCCTCCCCAGGAGGAAAGCTCCTTGGTGCAATTTAAACCCACTATTCTCTGTCTTAATCCATTAGGTACAGAGGATAATTCATTACCTTCTTGTTTCAGTAATCCTCTACAGAACTGATAGCTGTTACCATGTCTTGCCTCAGACTTCTCTTTTGTCTACTTTAAACAAAGGCAGGTCATTCAATCTGTCTTCAAAGGTCATGTTTTCTAGACCTATGTTAATTTTTGCGGTTTTCTGAACTTCCTATAGTTCCATGCTCCTCTTTCTGGAAGTGCAGTATTTCAGAAGTTTACCCCAGTATGTGCTGTGCCAGTGCTCTGTAGGGTGAAGGCATGGCTTGGTGCCTCTTAAATGTGGAACTCATAATTTGGAATTCCACCATGCTATTGAGTTTGTCCACAGATATGTGGCATTACTGACTCATTTGCATCCCCTAGGTTTGCTGGGTCCTTCATTTCAGCTCATTTTTCCAACTGGCCACCATCACACTACATTCTGATCCTGTGCTCCAAACTGCCTCCAGCCCTTCTATTATTATTATTATTATTATTATTAGTAGTAGTAGTAGTAGTAGTAGTAGTAGTTAATCAGATCAGTAATGATTCCAGAGGGTAGAGAAAGGGGGTTGCCTGCTGACTTGGCTCCTAGATTATATATTCACTGCGAGAGAAGGTATTCTTTTTATTTCACTTGCTCTACATGGTGCATGCTCATGAGAGAAAATATTTAGTGGATAGTTTACCTGAAATTACTGCTTCCAGTGAAGGCAGGGCACTTCAGCATTTACTGATGTTGCTGAGGACAACAGTATGTGTCACTGTTACTTTGCTATTTCATGGTGCAAATTTCCTCTTCCTTCACTCACCTGGACTTCGTGTAGAGGCATTAGTCCTCTGCTATAAAAAACAATCCTGCACATATTTATGTGCAGACATTTTGTTTTATCTGAAGGCACGGGCTTTGAAACATTGTTGGTCTCTCTCTCCATTTAGGTTCAAGGGTGTTCATACAAATCACAGAATAGTTTGTGCTGAAGGGAACCTTTAAAGAGCACTTAGACCGACCCTCCTACCATGAGCAAGAACATCTTCAACTGTATCAGGTTTCTCAGAACCCCACGCAGCTTTATCATGGGTGTTTCCAGGGTTGGGGCATTTACCGCCTCTCTGGACAACCAGTTACAGCGTTCCTACCATGAGAAAGGCAACTGGTGCTTGACCAGCTATGTTGGCCAAAATGACTTCATGATTGTTTTACACGGAATCTCTCCAGTCATTTGCAAAGAGTGGCTCCTCATTTGCACTGACAGAATTAAGGTGAGTTAAATCTCTGACTTTACTTCCCTCTAAAATCATTGTAGTGAGGTAGCACAAAATGCTTTGCTTGGCTGTGTTGATTCAGCCTCAGCCAATTATCATCTTTTAGAAGGGATAGGAAAAGAACCCCAAACTACTACTATTCTCATCTTCAAGACAGCATTTTCTGATGTTTTATGCAGCTTCCATGTAAAGGCTACATGGTGCCACTGCAGGAGCCTACTGGACCTACTGGAAGCTTCTGGCTGCTGTTTCTCTCATTGGCTGTGTCAAAGATAAGGAGCTTGGATATTATTGCATAATACGTCTCTGAGCAGTTGAATTAAGAGAAGAAAAAGGATTATGCAATATTCTTGAAGCCAGAGGAAAAATGAAAACTATGTGAGGTAAGCAATTTCCCCACTGTTTCAGGCTCTTCGTGTGACAATTAATAGGAATAAAAGCAAAGGATAAAGTTAAACTGATTTTCCTGCACCTTGTTTTAATTTAGAAACACAACAGGAGTTCAAAGGTCTGAGTCTCATTAGCCTTCAAGTTCTAATTCAACATTTTTTGTAGTCTCTACATGAAAGGAGGCTTCTAGTCATCACCCAGCATCTTTCTGCTTGGGGCCTGTGATGTGGGCAATTACTGGGAGTAAACTTATGCACGGCCAGATCTTCCTGATACATTCTATTATTTTAAGCCACAGGGAAACAGTAAATAAGAAAAGGCAGCTGTATCTTAAATACAGGCTCAAATTGAGGGTTCACTGGAATATTGTTTGAGTATTTCCCCTTTTGTCTGTGGGGTCTGTAAGGGCAAACTTATCCTAGAGTTTTCTTGTAACATGAGCTGTGAAAAGTAACCACACAGAGTAATGTGTGTTCTGCTTCCACGCTGTTACTCAGAGATCTGCCAAAATGCCTGGATGACCTGCTTTTTACTTTCCCAAGGCAACACCTGCCCCTAAATTTACCATTTAAGCTCTCACTTTGAGGAGAGAGATGTCTGTGTGCAGTTTACTCTCCCACAATGCCCAGAAGTGTCTTGCTGTACAGTTTGTAGACTGGGCTCAGAGGCAGCTGCCAACCCCTGGGTAGAAAGCATTGCCTCACGTCTGTGCACACTGACTATCCAATCCCAAAGTCAGGCCTCGGAGGAGGATGCTGGTTTCAGGTAATAACTATCCCAAAAAGGAGGAGACCAGAGGCTGAAATTGTTCCTGGCCCAACGCCACACACTTGGCTAGGGTTGCGCCAGGGGTGAACTTGACCTAATGAGTATAAAACACATTCTCTACAATCACAGATAAAAAGACATCTTGAGGAAAGGAAATAACATCTGAAAAAATGAATGAAATACCTTCTACCCTGTGTGATCCTGGGCTGTGAAAAACACAGTTGCAAGGAGTGTTTTTTCCCCTTGTCTGGTAGAAACCGTTGTGATCAGTGGTCTGACGCAGTGAAACATCTCATTTTACACATGATTCCTTTTTTCTTCGACTCATGAAGTCATAACAGTGAATATATTCAAGTGAAGCATGATGTGTAGCTACGGTATTCAGTAAATGAAAATTACCTTTTTAGTTTACTCATCCAAAGGCTTTTTCATTCACTGCATTTTTTGTTTTATTGCTTGCTTTTTAATCTCAGGATAGTAAGCTGCACTGAAAGGAAACAAAATTATATAATAAGACACCTTGTGTAACAAGTGGTAAAAAAATAATTTCATGTTTCATTCAGGAGACATACCAATGTGCTTTTATTATTCTTCTTAAGAAATATTTATGCATTTGTACTTTCCAAATTGCCAGTTGATACCTTAATACAAATAATCTTTATCATCTTACTTTTAGGCACCTACTAAAATGGTTTGCATGCTAAGAAAAGGCAGAATAATCTAAGATCCAGTGATTAAAATAAAGACTGTAATGATGATGTGAAAGCAACATGGTTTGGGTGGAGGAAACTGGATATTTAAGACATTTTTCTTCCAAGTGTGGACATCCACTAAGGATAATGAAGTTGCACACCCATTATATATGTCATTATATACACACACACCATCATCATCCGTCACAGTCGTTTGGCAGACAGACTGGAAAAACATTTTAAAGTTAATAAATGACAACGGTAACTAACACCTAGCAATATCCCTGTGAATTTCATATTCATTGTGTAGGTAATACATTACTTAAGAAGACACCTATGAAATATAATTAGGAAGGGAAATTACTTTCTCCCAAAGGGAAACCTGTAAGAAGGGTGAGGTTTCCTCCAGTAGTGTTTTTTTCCAAATTCCTTTCCAGTAGGTTGCCAAATTACATGAAAGATACAAGAGCTTCAATTCCCAACCTTCTCTAAGCTTCCCTAGGAACTAAACTGCCTGTATTTTCTCTAAATGAAGCAGAAGAAATGATGTTCGGAAAATAAACCTGGATAAGTGAATAATTTTATCAAGGCCAAATGTTATCAAGGCCAAATGTGATAGCAAAAGCTATAGCCAAAACAGAAAGGATTTTTTTCTGATAATACTGACTCCAGGCCCATGGGACTCTGATATCAGGTAACCCACTGAAGAGTTCTCCCCATAAAACTGGCCTTCAGTGATAGAAATATTTCTATAAAAGGAATAAACAAAATTAAATTAGTTGTTACAGCCACTTTTTTTCCTATCCTAATTCCTCTACTGATATTCAGTTGGAAAAACTTCCTAACATAAAAGTCTGGATTCAAACACAATGCCAGAAAAAGACATTCTGAGCTTTCCTGGATCTCTTGACCCTTAACAAGCTAGATGCTTGTCTGCCTCTGTGTTTGCAATTTGCCACTCATTGCAAAAAGGACTCTTCTAGAGTACTTTATTTTGAGTAAAAAAGACTCAAATAGAATGCCCAAGGCTCCAAAACTTATCCTTGAATTTTTTTTCCTCAATGAATAGATATATGTGGAAAATCAAAGCTCCAGTCACATTTAGCTCCTGTTTCCCTTGCTCTTCCTTTGTGTGCATGCTTCAGAGGGAGAGTGAATATGTCTCTGGCTGAAACTGAATTAATTTCCACCTGAAACTGAATTAACAAATAGCCCCATCCAGGGTGCTGACAAAATGAGAATCTCTTCCCAGGAAAAGTTGTACTGTTAAAAGGGCTTTGTTCTAAATGAGGACAAAATGTCAAAGGGCAGACTTTGGTGTTTATTTCCCAACGTGGGGGGATTTCCAGGAAATTCTACTTCATGAAAGAAAAAATGAAGTTCTGCTCTCCTTGCTCCTCCTGTCTGGTTTGTAGGCAGACAGGCTACCTGCCTCCATATTCTTGCTGTTCATAATAGGAGAGAATGTAGGAAGAGGGTTAGTTGACAAGACAGGTACTGAGAAGGGGATCTCCAAAATCCCAGGTGAGGTCTAGGAGACAGTGAATAGCTACTCTTGTTCCCAAGCAGTGCAAGGAATAGCAGAGCCTGGAAGTCTGAAAATCAAAATTACTAGATGGGCAAAGAGCCCAGCACAGACTCCACTGCCTGGCCCTTGGGCTGGCCCTTATGGTCAGGGAGAAAAGCTTGGAGACCTGCTGAGGCTGCTTACTCACCTTGGAGTAGCCTCTGACACCTGCAGAACCAAAGGCCTCCAGGGATCTGCCCTGGCATCTACTTGGAGATCCTGGTCAAAAAGAGAGAGATGAAGACCTCAAACACATCCTTTGCCAGGACACATACAGAGAAATCAGGAGTCCAAAGTATACCTGGGCTGAAATGACAAAACAGCATTCCTTTTCTCATGGGAAATTGCCTCCATGAAAAATTTCCACTAGAGCTAGTTAACCATCCTGTATCAGCAAACTCAGAAATGTACAGGATTTGAAGGTGCTAGGAACTAGATTGTTCATCTGTTCTGACAGGGTGTATTTACAAATCCAGCCTAAAAAAAAAGTCTTGCTACTCCACCCTTTCAGAGGATAAAACTCTGCTGGTCCTTATGCAGTTAACAAACAAACAAACAAACAAACAATTGCTTTTCTTTCTACTAGTGTTCTCTTAGATGGTCTGAAATCCTCAATTTCCAGGCTAGGAGTAAACTACACTCATCAGTTCATTCTCACTTCCAACGTATATTTGCAGAAGAACAAGAGATTTGGGGTTTTATATTTTTGTCCCACAAATCATTTTCTGTTAAACCATTTATCATTTTGATGACGGTTTCAATTAGAAGATGAGGTTATGACTAGACTAACTGGCAAAATCCCAGTGAAAGTAGTAAATTCAGGATGCATCCTAATGCACAGCAACTGCATGGGATCTCCAGACTATGAGGAGTATAATTTCTCAGTGAAACCCCCTGGACAGCTGCTAGACCTGGCAGATCACTTTATATTCGAGTGACTTAAATGCAATAGCAGAACCACAGCTTCAAATGGTATTGACTTGGTCTTGCTGAACAAAGCAGGAAGTGGGAGAGGCTTTCCCTGAGCCCAACTGCAGTTTGAAAATCAATTGCTTGCAATTCAAAACCTGTCTGTTATGTTATTCCAGAATCCACTCCCTGTCTTCTCACTGGAGATCACAGACCACAGGGGATTCACAGGGCTTCCTCAGCCCATTGCCATGCTGCGTGCAAGAGGGAGACAAAGCCTTTGGGACAAGCCAGCCATGGCACTGACACATTGTCCCAGTGGTCTGCAGGGTCTCTGCCTGCAATGTCAGCTGGGATAAGGTTGTGACAGTTTTGTGGGATGTCTGTTGGATGTCCCAAGTCATGATAAGTCACGTGAGATTTGCCCCAAAGTACAGGCAAAGAACAAGTGATCAGTGTTGCTGTCTGGAAATTCTTGTTCCACGCTGGAACAGTGCAGCTCTGCTCCCTCTGCTTGGAAGAATATCTTGTTTCTCAAGCCTCTGCCCTCAAAGGGTGATGAGAAGAGACCCTCCTGAATTTTTTTGCCATGACGTTCTTCGTGAAGATTTAAATATGAAATGCCAAAAAAGCAACGCGTGCAAAAAAAAAAAAAAAAGGAAAAAAAAAAAAAAAAAAAGAATGTAACTTCCAGTTCCAAATGTGGAGGGTGATAATGAAGTTCATGTAACATATGGGAAACAGTACTGCTCTGTTTAGCCACTTGGCTTGAAATGTAGACTCCATGGTGCTTGCTATGCAAACAATGCTCAGTTGATCCATCAAAACAAAATCATGGCCATATATAATACTAATGATTAAATGCTTATTCTCCAGGATCGCATAACATATGGCTTTGTGCTAGAACGTACACAATCCCAAAGGACATTATGTGAATATAAAAGATTATTGACTCACGATGCCCCAGTTGTGTTCTCTGGCAACATCTCCTCAAGAACACAGAGACACATACATAAATATGAGGAGTCTAATGGGATTTTTTTCCCCTTCATCTTAAGGCATTACTGCCAGCTGTGTTTAGGATCTTTATTAGCAAAATTACACATATTGGTAACTTTGAACTCTGGGTTGCGTTGATGATCTAAGACGCCAAATAGAAGGATGAAATAATGACATATTGCAGCAATGGTGAAAATGAAATTTTTTCATCCTGTTTTTCATGATGCCTTTCTTCTGATATTTAATTCCCTCATAAGATAATAAATAAAGGATGGGGTAAGATTGCCTTGAGTTGTACAAATCCTCAGAAATACTGTTGGTGTTAGACCTAGACTTTTCAAACCTGCATCCTCTTACTGTTTTGGCTTCTTCTCAAGGACTTTTTTATTTCACTCTTCTTGGACTCTTCTCTCTTCTTGCTACCTTTGTTTTATGCCATGCATGTGTCTTTTATAATTCCTATTAGACCCACTTGGCAGCTAGGAAACCTTTTATTTGCTGAGCTACAGAAGGCTTCTGATGGTCCCCACAGTTCTCCCTCCGTGCTTCCTCTTCCTTTGGCAGTGTTTTTGGGCTCTGGATCCTGGTGCAAATGTGTGGGAATCTGCTGTTTTCCACCAGAGTGGAGGTGCACCAAGGTAGGAGTGGTACAGGAGTCCAGGCAGGTCCTCTGAGGTCCTTGGGGGCAGATAAGGAGCAATATCTCTTCTGGATGGGAGCGATGGCAGCCAGGGTCTGACAAACATCCTATTGGTAAGACCACAAAAAGGTGCTGAAATCTCCTACCAGGAGGGAGCAGTGTGACAAGTGACTCCTCCTTTGAGGCAGGAGTCACTGCCTGGATGGCTATACCAGAGTCCTGGCTGCAGAACACTGCACCCAATACTTGGAGTCACCTTTCTCCTTCCCACTGCAGATTGCCATCTCTCCAGGCATATTTAACACCTGAAGCACAGTGTGAAAACATTGCTGCATTTTTTCAAATCAAAGTTGGATTAGCAGGACTTGCACAGTAATTTGTACACAGGTCTTGTCTCTGTTTTGCTAATTGTTCATTCTGAAGTGTGTCTAAATATAGGCATTGTAATAGGGTTTTTTTCTTTTTTGCACTACTTGTGTGTGCAAATAAACAGTATGTTTGAATATGTGAATGATACAGATCACTTATAAACTGAGCCATCTGCAGCTATTTCATACAACCTAGTCCTTAGATTGGATGAAAAACTAAATTTCAGTAAATTTAATTCTTCATCCAACTTAGTCCTTAGATTGGTTGAAAAATTAAATTTCAGTAAATTTAACTCTTAATAATTGTTCCATCATAGAGGTCTTCCTGTATGATTTACGTATGTATTGTAGCAGGAATAAATAAGAACTAGACGAAAACTGGTTTCCATGTTAGTCTGTTGCTAACTGTACAGGAAGAAACATCAATGTTAAAAATCCCAGAGTTTAAAAACCCATTATTTTCGTGCTCAACAGTTTCTGATTAAGACCTTATTTTTTTTCAGATCTCGTTCTTGTGCTCTAAATATGTTCCTGTTAATTTGTCTAATCTGATGCTTTCAGTTACCTACATCAGAATGCTCTGGATAATTAATTAAGTCCTTTACTTTCCCTCACTGTGGCATTTCTTCCACAGAGGTGTAAGTGGAAGTGCAGAGTTGTTTCATTTACATAACAAACCTGCAGTAGAGGCTGGGGGAGAATCTTGGATTCATTATTCTCCCTCCAGCCAACTCACGAGCTCCCTCATTTCAGAGCTCTCTCAGCTGCAGCCCTGTGAGTTGGCCATGTCACTGGGAAAACAACCATGATGGTTTGTCCAGGAATTAAAAATCCCAAGCTCCACAGCTGTTGATATTTTGCTTCCTGACCCAGATTTAGGCAACATATCAGTAGTTCATAGAGAAAATCTTTTATCTTTCCTGCCTCTGTTCAGCTGAAGCCGTAAACAGGACACATTGTGTAATTTTTCTAAGCTGAGCTTGGCTGACTGTGGCTGCAGCTGTTAAACTGAGTAAAAGTAAACATCTGATTATCTAAAAAGTACAGAAAGGTATGCTTTTTTCTCAGCTGAAATCAGTCATGTTGACCCACCAGAGCATTGCAATATGTCTTCTGGGCTATCATCTGAATTAAGAGCTATCAGATAGAAATCCAGCTCAGAGTTTTGGCTCTGACAGTAAAAGCAAGACTGCAGGTGAGGCAGCAGATCAACTTGCTCAGACCTTTCCAGCTCACGGGGTAAAATCTCATTTCAGGGTAAAATGTTCTACTGCTAAGACAGAAAGCTGTGTATGAAGTGCAGACATCTAACTGGCAGGCTGCAGAGATGTGCTGGCCAGGTCGGAGATTTATAGTAGCCTGCACCATGAATAGGTCACTGGCAACCTGTGGAAACAAAACAGGTTGTACTATAAAGTAAAGGAGCTGCTTTCCAGGTCCTGAGGAGAGGGCTGATGTTTGCCAAAACATTCAGAAGTATCATAAACAGCCAAATGGGGACAGACATAAGTTCTTTATCTGAGACGTTTTATCTAGTCTGCCAAGTCCTTACCTCCTGAAACAAAGAACCTCTGTCTTTGCTCATGCAGAGCATCTACAGCCAAAAGCTAGAGGGGACTGACTGTATCCTGCCAAGCTGCTCTCTGTGTCTACCAGGTCCTTCCCAGAGCCACACTCCTGTCACAGGCTCAGAGCCAGGACCAGCTGAAGGGAAAAGAAGGCGCCACTGGCATGCAGTGGTAGCAGAGGTGATGGTGTGGGTGAAGGTGTCATCCCCACTGGTCTCCAGGTGCTGCTTTTTTAGAAGAAAGGCCAATTCTGCTTGGGACATGCAAGAACTGGAATGGGAATTGAGAGCAGAAATCCAAGGGGACCCAAAGAGAGGCAAAAGTGCCAAGGGTGACAGAGAAACGCTGGTCTTCTTCAAAGCATAGGACAGGCAGCTGTGGGTGGAGGAGGGTTTGTGAGGCCATATGATTTCCCAGAAAGATAAATGAGATGTGTGAAGGCACACTTTGGGCTTTGTTTGGTCACTGTATTAAATTAAGCAGACCTGCACTGATTGGCTACTTAATTCAGAGGTTGAATTTTGCAGGTCATTAGTCACATCCAAGTTTCCTGTAGGGATAAGCATTTGCCTTAAGGACACTTTGTTTTGGGGCTAAAAGAAGACGGCATCAATTTTCTTTATAGCTGAATGGGACCATTCCAGGCTCAAATGGAGACACTCAAGGGAAAGGGCAGCAAGGACCCAGATCGTACAAGAGAGTTCCTTTACTGTGGTAATCACCACCTTCGCCATTCAGCTTTGCAAATGATGTTCTGAATTACAGCAGTTTACAGTGGGAATAATTTCCCCCCATCTTTTATCACTTTTTCATCAGGATTATTATTTTGTCTCTGTTGGTTTCCTCCCTGCATTTTTTAAGCGCTTCCAGACAAGCTGGTTGCCCAGCACCTTCGGCTCACATGTTGTTGTATTCCCTTGGAGCAGCTGGCTGTTTCCTTACAGGCACACAGTTAGTGCTGGTTAGTGGATTTCTCTATAACAGACATTTGAGAAGATTCCCTCCTCTTTGGAAATTTTCTTTCCATGCTGAAATATCTTTCCTCTTTCTCCCTATGTTGATAGTCAGTTGAAAATGCATGTTTGCTTTCAGAAGGAGGCTGGGTTTTATTGCTTTCCTTTAGTGATTGAAGGCATATGCAGATCTCACAAGCTGAGTCCTGTATGGAGCAACATCTTTTAAGTTAACAAAATAATACTTATAAGAATTATTATTTTTAGGGGTGTGAGTTATGAACTGATTTTTATTTAATGGATGCTCTTGGATAAGCCATACTATGTAAACCAACGTCTTAGGCTTAAAATTAAGCTTAAAAGCCAGAATGATGTTGCTCAAAATCTTATGTTGCATTTAAAAAGAATAAAGGAAAACATAAACAAAATAAGTAGACTGGGATTCTGATCCTCAGAGCCACTATCTCCTATCAATATTAAGAATTTCAGAGCTTGAAAGAAATCCTCCTTTCTATAAAGCCCTCAACAAAAATAGGTCAACCAGGCAACTACAAGAGCTGCAATGGGTGAACAACTCATATTAAACATATATCACATTTGGGCTGTGATGAAGGCTTGTACTAACAGTTATACACAAAAGGCTTCAACTTGAACAGAGCAAGAAGTAAAAATGCAACTTTTCCATCACGAAGCCCTTAACTTTGGACAGGCAAATACACCCTTAACATCATGAAAACAATGGAACATTCTCTACAAGGTGGTTAAGTCCTGTGCACAGCTCCCCTAGGGGATGAACTCAATGTTGCTGAGCAAGAGGGTCCTTTTAGAAATGAGATATAGTCCCTGAAGAGATTTGTGTTAACTACATGACTTACTTGCCCTGTCAGAAAAGAAAGGATGTCTCTGGTTTAAACCCATGGAGCAAACTTAAAGAACCAATTAAAGAGGAAAAATATGATCAACAGGAATTGTAAGAGGAGAAAATAGAAAGAATTCAAGATATTTTTATTGCATTCTTATACCACCAGACACAGTTGATTTCTGTCCTGAAATTCCAAAGCTGACAATATCTTTGTCCTTCTGATACTAATTTTAAATAAATCTTTGAAAACTGAGAACATTTCAGAAAACTGAAGTGTGCTAATGTTCTGCCAATATTTCAGAAAAGTGCTACACTATATTCAGACAAAGAAAATACTTGATCTGAATTAGGTCTTGGGTAAAATAATAGGCAAATTAATGCAGGTATCAAATGATGGTTAAGAAACCAAAGTTATGAATTCTGATAGCATAATGCACAGAATGTTGTTGTTAAACAGAAATTACATACATCTTTGATGCAGTTTCTAATGACCAATGCAAAAGATTTTCATGATGAAGTGTATTTAGCGTTTGTAAAATAATTCGCTTAGTATGGCACGGTATTTGAAGTTAGCACTGCAAGAAGGAACATATTTTAAATAGATTAAGGACTGTCTGTGAGATGAATCTCATAAAACTCATTGAAAAAGTAATCATCATTGGAAAGTTATTATCAGACTAATTATTTAAGAAGGCACTCTGCACTGAGTCATTGTTTGGCTAGTAATCTTCAGTGTATCCATAACATGGAGGAGAAAATAAAAAATAGATAAATCCACCAGTGGATCAAAATTGGTGGTCTTGTGCGAAAATGAGAACAGGGTAGTTGGAGAACACACAGTAGGCTTACAGCTAATGATTAATTTGCAATGTGAAACTGTAACACACCTGAGCAGACCTAGAAGTGTAGCAGTGATTTTGCTTTGAACTTGTCAGACACTGAAGATTCAATGCTGCTGTCAACCAGAAAAAGAGGAAAATAGAGAGCACAGGTAAAAAAGAATACCAGAAACAATTGAAGAGATAGAGAAAATATTTATATGGCAGCATTTAAACTGGTTCAGTTGTTTAGATTATCAAGAGATGAGTCTTGGTTGCGTTATTTGAATACCTTAATGTCTGGGGCAAAATATTACATTTTTATTTAATCCATACTGGAAAAGATAACAAGAATCTGTAGTCATATGTTTTTAGCAGTGCTCAAGGAAAACCACCAAGGGAAGTGGTGAGTTCTTCATCTCATGCAGCCACCAAACAGCCTTTGAGAGTACTGAGAATGAATGAAGTGACAAAATGGGGAAAAAGGAGCTCCTCCATAACACAGCCATGGGACCTGAATGCCTTTAAATCCAACCTAACCCAGTGTTGACAGGAAAGGCGCTTGGCCATATTGTTTCACTCAGATCCTTTTTAGGAAGCAGTTAGTGAAACCTGGAAAAACCTTAAACAATGATTTCAAAGTTGTTCTTTTGTTTTGTTTTGGTTTGGTTTGGTTTGTTTTGGTTTGGTTTTGGTTTTTTTTCATTTGTTTTTTGGGTTTTTTGGTTTGGTTTGGTTTGGTTTTTTTTTTTTTTTTTGTAAATTATAGTAAAAGTGGTAGATTAGTTACAAAGTTTCAAGCAAGAAGCCTTATGTCTGTTCCCCTATCCTTGGCTCTCCAGCTGTTGATTTTCATTAACAGAATGCAGTTATATTTGAGAAGACAGGGATCTGGGTGCTGGTGACATCCATCACCAACATTTGATTCCATGTCTGCAGAATAATCCAGAACAGTGGATAAGACAGATAGTGGAATTGTGAGCCATCTGCATCTACTCCAATCTTCTTGTCAGCTGAAAGAAGTTATAAGGCGAATGGCATCTTGTACAACTCTGCATGAGACCAGAAAAAGCTCTAGATGGTCCTTCCTTGCTCCCTTTCAACATTCCCATCTTGACTGGCATGTCTAAAAATATTGATTTAGGTGTAGAGGTGATTATTTCTTGAAGTGACAGAGTTGTGGGAATCAGTTAGAGGCTCAGAAAAATAAAAAACCCCAACATTTTGCCTGAATTGAGTGCTAGCTAGAGTTTCAAACCCAGGAGGTGCCCTTGGGATGGGTATTTTGCAGTTGGCAGTCAACTGCCTCATAACTCCCCTCAATTTATTTCTAAAAGTAAATCAAGTAGTAGAGTATTTATTGAGTGTTGGGCAATTGCTGAATAAATGCTATTATTTTCTTTTAAGCAGAGAGCCAGTTGCCAAAGTTGTGTCTGACAGCCAATTTAGACTTATGGGGAAATTGTAGGTCTGGGGTTTTCACCTGGACAAACAATGTTAATTGAATTTGGGAGATGAATGCTTATAGGAGTCCATTCTCATCACTAAGGTTGTGGTTATATGGAAGCTTGAATTCATAAGGGATTCAGAACCCAGGGGAAGCTAGAAAAGGTGTGTATTTGGGATGCCCAATGTTTCAAAGCCGTTAGAGGAAGTTGTGCACAGATTTGAAGGTGAGCTTGCTGAGACCCTGAGAGGCTGCAGACGCTGCTGTGAAGCCCTGAATATGGGATAGTTTTGTCTTGGTACAAAGCACCTTTGAATATTCAAGTGTGTGTTTTGGAGTTGCTGTGCAACATACCCCTCTGGTGCTGAGAAAATGCAAAACTTAAATTTGGTGTTGCAATCCATGATGTCATGGGAACATTATATGGTGAGATGCATATCTGCTTTGTGGTCCTCTTTTGAGCAGAGCCCATCACAGGAGGATGGTAAATTTTTGAATAGTCCTTGTACTGGGATTTAATTGGGTTACTCTGTTCATGGAGTCTGCTCCTTTTTTTTCTTCTAGCATGGGTGAGTCTCTAATGCCATCTGCTTTATTCTTTTGTGTTGGGTACCTGAAAAATAAATTTCACTTTTACAGCTTTCTTGACAACAGAAAAGGATCAGAGTTTTTAAAGCCACTTAAAAGAGATTTTCTTGAAGTGCTGTTATTTGAAAAAAAAAAATCTTAGTGTTAGCTGGCACTTTTTTCCTCAGTTGTAACAATTTACAGGCTCTTCATGGGTTTTGGTATGCTGCATGCTGTCTCTGTGCAGCATGCCTACAGGGGAATTTTTGGTCAGAACTGGGAAAAAACACTGAGAACCAGACTGTATTTGCCACCTCCTGATGGCAGGGTTATTTTAAGAAACTATTAAATACTAGGAACATGGTGCTGGTTTTAGTTGTTTCTGAGAAAAATGAAGCTTGTCCTTGAGGATTTTGTTCTGTTACTCAGAATTATGTTAGCGAAGATATGATTCACCCTTTTTCTGGCTGAGAATCCAGTCATTCTGAACAAAATGACCTCTGAGATCTGTATCAATAACCTCAGATCTCAGCAGGGCTTCACTTCTGTCCTGTGGATGACACAGCACAGAGAGAACGTGAGTGCTCTGCCAGAGCCCGTGCGCCAGCATCAGGGAATGCTGCGCATGATGCACTTTTCCATGCAATAAATAAACACACTTATTGTGAACCAGAGATTGTTTTACTGCCAATAACATGCACAGACCATTTTAAGGCAGTGTGCTGTACCTGCAATTCATTCCTGATGAAAAGAACAGGCCAAGACTAACCCTCTACCCTGCATTGTGTGCCAAAAATCAACAGTAAACAACTACTGCACTAAGTCTGAAACATATTTTGGAGGCAATACTGAACTCTGTTCTCTATCTCCACCTGAATTTCTTCTCTTTTTTAATGTGGTGAGACAGTTGTCTAGGAGCACTGTGTTAGGCAATATCAGTTTTAGACAGGATGTAAAAGGAGTGAGAATTGCACCATCAAGGGAGAGCAAAGTCCATACAGCAGAGGAAGAGTTAATTTCTGCCCAGAGCAAAGGTACTGAAACTGAAGTACACAAATTCATTTACTTTCTATAATTTCAAAACAAAAAATGAAGCCAGAGGTAATGCCATTTTGCCGTAGATTCTCACTGGACTATGGCTCATTAGTTACTTTATGTTGCTTGGCAAGGTCTGTTTACATGTACAGAAATACAGCTCATTCAATGAGTCCCTTCTCTCCTCACAGACATCTCAGTATTCCTGCCTATCTGACCATGCCCTGTGGGTTTGCCATCTGTTTGCTGTATACAGAGCTGAGCACATTTGCTTATTTGAGGAGGAAAAAAACCCTGTTGAGATGCATTCCAGCTACACTGGCAATCATATCTCAGGCTATTTCAGTCCAGGCCTGAAAATATTTCACTGTGATTCACTCCACCTTTTCTGTGTTTTTATGAGACCAGAGATCAGAATCGTGGAACCTAGGTCTGGGATTGTTTGAAATGCCACATTTGAAGAGTATGGTTGAAATCTCTTTTTGTCCAAGCCATGGCTCTTTCAAACCATCTATTTTGACACAGACTTAAATGACCTTCCAAAAATTCTTCCTACATGCATCATTCCCTGATTGCATCTGCATATTGCACCCTTGAGCTGGACAGCAGGTGATGGAGGACGGTGGGACAGCACTTGATCATCAGTATGGAGCCTTGGAACTCTTCCTCCATGCTTCAAAGTGCCAGCAGAAGGCCACGAGGTAGCTGACAATCAGATTGCAGTTGCTTATGAGCAGATTGGTATTTCCACTCTGACAGGGACCAAGGGTGCCCTGCGATGAAGACTGCACCCCTCTGTTTGCTCTTTGAGGTATAAGGAACTCGTGAGTTCCCAGTGACCCTTTCTTAGCTGATTTAAAGTTAATTCAGCACTGATAATATTTACATATTGTGTGTTACATGTTTGTTCACTTTTTTCATACAATCAAGTCTTTATTAATGCTGATGGTAGGAACTAGCCATGGTATTTCACAACACATTCTGTGTATCTGAAGTGAAATGATGCATTTATGATAACAATATTAGCAGGCAGATAAATACAAATACCCAAACAGACATTTTCCTAATCTTTTATTGCTTTCAGTAAACTTTGGCTTTGGTTTAAGAAGACTTACTTGTGATCCCCAAATGGTTTTCCACTGTGATTGCCTTCAGACTTGATAATTTTCTCTTTATTATGAGAACAAACCATCGAGACAAAAGCCCTCCCAGGATCTGATCTTACCCAAAGCAGTGGTTGGTATTATTTCCAGTGTATAGTTCAACGTACACAGACCACCAGTTTAAAACTATAGCTTAAAACTCCACTCCAGGCACACTAAATATTATGTTTGCTTACTCAAAATATATTTCCTCAGCAGCACAGGAATATAGTCTTGACTTGGTCTCCCATTTCCATGAAATTCTTTGTTTAAATCATTCCACAGTGGATTTTGTAGGCAAGTAAGGAGCCAAGTAAGTAAGTGAATGAATTGCTAGCAAAATTTTGACTGCACTGAATGGTAAATTAAACTTTATTCCCATTTTTAGATATTTACAAGATTTTTATGCAAAATGGAAGGATTGTTTAGAATGTCTCATCTTCAGCCATGCTCTCTGTACAGACACACACACACACACACACACACACACACACACTCATTTCCAGTCAAGTCAATGTTTCAGCCAGTGAAACTTCAGGGGGCACAGCTTTTCATCTTAGGAAAAAACACTGATGTGCCACTGGACTAATACTTAATACGTGCAAATTTGAATCACAAACCCACATGTGTGGGGTTTTTTTTCACCTGAAACGTTGAAGATCCCCATTCATGGCTTTCTCAGATTTCCAGGATGCTGAAAATGCAGCTGTTGTTAAGACATACTAGAATCTCCTCAGCAAAAAGTCTTGCTCTCTTGGCACCAGAACACCAATCTCCCTCTCACCTTGCAGGCATTTGAAACACTATAGATTTGCCTTCTCACCTTGACTAAAATAACAAATTGGAAACAAAGCTGGAACAATAAATTTTTCCCGTTTTCCCCACAGAAAATTTCTGCACGTACAGGAATGAGGCAAAGGCATAAAGTAAAAGTAAGCAATTGGGAAATAAATTAATTAATTGACATCCTGAGATAAACAACAAAGCTCTAAAAGAAATCAAACCAGCCCATTTAACAGGAATGAATAACATGACCAAACTCAACTAAAACCCCAACAATAACAGCAGCATCTTTCACAGATTCTAGGCGAGCTAAGTTCAAGCCAGCGAAATACTTTCCAGTTTATAAAAGTTTTAAAAACTGCCAGGGGATATGTCCTGGCCTTCACAGCAATGGAGCAAGAACGAGCTCCAGCAAATCACATGGAAAAAGCATAAGGGGAGCAGATTTTCCAGGCGTTAATTCAGTGCAAAAGGGGGTCTCCCTTCCAATAATACAGAGTACTCGTGTGTTAGTGGTCTCCTTTCTCACATCACTGAACCCCGTTGGATGGATTGCAGGGGGTCTCTTTCCAAATACCCCTAAGTCCAAAGAAAAGGAAAGTTCTTTTCTAGAATCAATCAATTATTAGAAAATGGATATATAAAAGGTCACAGGTTTTGCTGGAGAGGATTTTTTTTTTCTGGAGGAGAAGGCAGGAATAGCTATAAGGACTTTGGCACATGGTCCTTATGGAAAAAAATATGATAGATTTTAATAGAGTGATAGTCTTTCTACAGGATTCAAAAGTCAATTTGTTTAATTGTATAGGAGGGATGTTGGATAAAATTTCTATTGCACTTTTTGTGCTTCACTCATTACATTCCAAAGGATTTTTCCATAAGTGAATAAATCTGAATATAGTGTACTGGATGCCTCTACATTTCACCTACTGAAATACCTCTGAGTGAGCTTTACAAATACAGAGGGTCTTTAAAAGCCTGCAGGTACTACAGTGTGCATTCACTTTTATGTGTTTCCATGATGTTGATGTGTTAATTCTTGTACAGTTTTCCTGTAGTACATTTTCATCATCCTCTAATTTGAAAACCCCAAACAAATCAGCAAACCAGATAATAATAATAAAACTCCTACGTTTTTTCTGGTTTTGTGTTGTTGGAGAGAGGCAGTTAGTGGTTTTGGTGCTTTTATGGGGACAACACAAACAACATGATCAGTTTGCCACAAGATTACTTTGTATAAGAAATATACAGAAAAACCTCTGCAAACACTCATATTAGTCTGTCATATTAGTTTTCTTAGACTTCATGTTCACTCTGCACCAAGGCTTCTGCTATTTCCTTCCACTTTTCTCAAGAAGAGTGTATGGGGCATCCAGGCTGGGTCTAAATTTAACAGTTCCTTGTCCCAAAATTGATATTGATCACTTGATTATACTGATGACTCTCAAAATCATCTTGTGAGTATTTTGGCCAGAGATAGGTGGCTAAAACCAGTGAAATGAATGAATCTGGGAAGATGTCTAGCAGCCTCCATTGCCTGTGGGAGTTGTATTGATAACTAAACAACTTAGCTTGGGTGTCTGTGGTTTTGAGGTGCAATGCTATGCAGGCTGAACCCAACCCTAAGCAGACACAAATGCACTGGACATGGTCACCAGTTCTAGAGGATTCCTCAGGAGGAATTCTCTCTAAAATGTACTGCTTTTCTCAGCATCTAAGAAAGCATTTTTCTCGTACATATTGTGATTTTAAAGCTGAGAGCACCTTACTACACTTATAGAAAGAAATGATCCAAATGTCTAGATCAAATTTTCCTAGCTGACTTAACAGAGTGAATGTCCAACTTAACATTTTTATTGTTTCTCGTCGTTCCTGTATTTCCTTCTTGACCTTTCAGCTACTCAGAAATTTGTAGCAAATCCTTTTGTTTACCACTGTGTTATCTATAATGCTTTTTTAACTGTAGGCTTCAGCTGTGCAGCTCCAATCCCTCAACCAGCTGCTGAGCACTACTGTGGTCAAGTGTGTTTATTTTCCAGGCTATGAACAAACTAGAATATACTTCACAGTACAGAACCTGTGGATGTTTACATCTTAACCCTTCCTGGGTCACAGAGCCCTTCCTATATTTGTTTGCTTTGATTTTGTACAAGCTGGAAGAACAAAAGGCAAATTTTAAGTTTCCTGAATCCTCAGATCTCCCATTTTCAAAACACAATGAAATCTGTCAAAATAATGTCAAAAGAGATTTTTAAAAAAAACATTTGTGAAATAGCCAAGCTTTGGCTTATTTCTCTAGATACCTCAGTCTCCCTTACAAATCATATGCACCAGGAATGTCCAGCTGCATCTTCTGCAAGGGAAATTTGGGGGGAGGAGGGGTGGATATGTTTGTGCTGTTCCTTGAAGAGTAAGGCATTATGGCTGTTGCTGTTGGCTGATCCTTCAGAACACACAACCATGGGTTATGGGATGAAAGGCACCTTGGATACCTAACATCAAAAAGACTTCATAATATTATCAGCACACAAATCAGATTCCACTAAAGAAATTCAGGAAGAAACCACGGGTTGGTTTTAGTTCAGTGTGGGATACAACTTCTTCTGTTTTTTCATCGTTGATAAAAGTACAGATAGCAGTATGTGTTTTCTGGGAAAATAGCAAATCTGGAAGTTTCTGCCCCTTGAAAGTCTTCCACCTTGGGCAACGTGAGTGCAGCTGGTACAGAGAGCCACTAGGGAATGTGCCAAAGGCTCCGAAACTTGCATGAGGTTCTTTCTGTGCTACAAACTGCTGAATAGGTTAGGGCAGTCTCAGGAGGAATATATTGTTCATATTCTCCCTCTTAGTTAATTTGGGATGGACATTTTAAATCTGTATTCAGAGGCTGTTCTGCAACTGTAGAAAGCATTTGAAGACTCAGAAGTTACACAGAAGTTTAGTGCCTTCTGTCAAATGGAGTGGTATAATGCTTCCTTTATTGCTAATTGTCTAAATGCTCCACATTAAAAAATATAGCCCTTTTTAACTCTTTGTCATTTTACATTTCTGAAATGAGTACAGTACAGATTTCTTTCATATTGCCTAATTCCATTCCAATATCTTTAAATCCAGAGTTTGCTGAAAAATTAATTTAAAATTATTTCTTTTTTATGAGTAGAAGAAATATTTTCTAAAATAAAAAGTGGAAAAGCATTTGTAAAACCTTCAAGAGAATTTGTACAAAATAATCAGATTTTATGTGCACATAGTTGGAAGGAAATTTCCTGTTGTTTCCCACTGACAACCTGATTTTTACTGTTCAACCTGCAAATACCACCACTGTAGTGTAGTTAATTTTATGTGACCATGCGATGGCCAGTGCTGGATGACAGAGTGGAAGGGCAAGATTCTATGGTTGGAAGGTATAAAGTTGAATGCTTAGCTTAGCTTTATCTGAACCATCCACACTACTGGAGTTTGCAGGAATGGGTTGGAAATCTTGTGAAAAGACCATTTCAGGAGTGATTTATGATGTTTCATTTTTCCAGTCAAGATGGGTAAAATCCATTTGAAGGTTAGTCAGAACCCCAGGTGAATGGATCTTGATCAACCCCAAATAATGAACTATGTGGTACATGGCTTCTCCTTTGCAGCAACCACAAGTCCCACGTTTGTATCTGGTTTTATTTCATGCAGGAAAAAGATAATACCTGCCAAGAAGAAGAGGTCCTGAGGGACTGTTTCTGCAGTCCTGAAACCACATTAAGTGCCAGAGCTGACCTCCGCTTGCATTGTGCACATGTGTGCGATAAAGATTTCTATTTTCCTTTTTGCAGTGGAGATAACAAGAAAAGTGGAAACTGATCATTCAGCTTGCATGCCTCTCTCTGGGACTCTTGCTAGAAAGCAAGAGTTATTTCTAGTCCAGAAATTGTGGGCTTAGGGTCTGCTGCTGTAAAAACTATGGACTTGCGCCATCTCTGTTCTCTCCTCAGAAGAGGGATACCTGACAGATCTGTAGCTCTGTATAAGCTGTAGTAAAAATAAATCCAGTGAGCCCTGGATGATAACTTTCATCCACCAGGAAATGCTCTGTGGAAGTGGAATTAAGAGCTGAACTCAGAAAAAAGATCCCTAGAGATAGGAGTTGCATCTGAATTGGGAATTGCACAGGGCAGATAGATGTATATGTCTTTACGGTGTACATCCTGATCCTGTAGACTTTAGGATTCACCACAGGAAGTTGGTGAATCCTAAAGGATTTTCACAGGAAGTGAAAAAGTTCACATTTTCACTTCACACAAAGTGAAGATGTATGTTGTAATGAAGCAAATGCAGCTACTGCAGCTCAAGGAGAGTTGAAACAAACAAAGTAGTGTTGAGAAATCTTTAGGACACTGAACTGTGCTGTTACCTTGGAGAGCCTACATTACTTGCTGTGTAAAGGCACAGTGAACAATCTCCACTCTCAGCAGTGGCTTAAGAAATTCTCCCACTGAATCTCAAGAGACACAGACATCTCAGCCAAGCAATGCCTGCCATGATGGTGTGCAACAGATGCAATTGCCCTCAAAATTCCAGTCTCACACCCTAAAAGTGAGAGGTGTCTTCTATTTTATACTGGGGGATATAGTCAGGCACATCACCTCCTACCTTACCTTGGCACTGGGACTGAAAACAGAAGGACTTGCATTCCCAAGGCTGGACTGAGTGTTCAATCTTGTCCTGGTTGACTTTGAAACAGAGTGTTTAGGAAACACATATTTCATTTTCTGCAGGAAATCCACAGTCCAGGTGCAAGTTTCAGCCTGTGAGAGGGTGGAGACAACAGGCAAGCCTTGCCATGAACCTTATGGGAGGCAGAGGCACAGCCAGACACACTGTGCTGCTGCTGACAGCCTTGGCACTAAACAAGGCTGGCTGTGCTCTCCTGAGAGGAGCTAACAAGAGCAGCATTTTGTTGCTGTCATATGGTTTAAACATGTTACATGCTGTTTATTTTCTTACAGAGCAAGAATGGAGAAAGCAGCCGTATTGACTTCTCTTCAGACTCTTCCAAACTTTAGGACACATCAGACAGAGTTAAGACCAAGTTGGCTCAGTGGCTGAGACCAGTCAATGAAGTTTCAATAGAAAAGGTTTTTGATCAGGTAAGACTGACTCCTTCACAAAACTTGCTATGATATCTTTTTAGTCACTCTAACTTCATATTGTAAATTTACAATTAAAAACAATGCTGGGCATTACGCAAATAACTCATGTACATGTGCATTTTGTAGCATAAAGTAATTTACAGCCTATGAACTGGTGTCAGATCTATTTAAAAACATGTGCAGAGGATATCCTCAGCTGCTCATTTCTGTTTGTCTGTCAGCCTTTAGTTCTTTACCTATAAATGTATCCAAACATTATGTTCTCATGCTCACATGTTTCTAGCATACACTTGGAGGCCTAAATTTTTAACTGCAGGCAGATTGCAATGTGAGTATTTTTTTTTTAATTAAAACCTCAAAGAACAGGTGTTATAGATAATCAATACAATGTAGGCATTTAATAAATCATGCTATTTCTCTTAGTAAGATCTAGAAGTTGGAAGTAAAGAGAGGTTCAGATGATCTCTGTGATCAGATAATTTTCAGCAAGATTTTTGTGATGGCATATTGATCCATGAGCTGCAGTTTGGTTGCAAGGTGCCCTCCATCCCAGCAACCATAAGGATCTGACATGTGCAAAGCCTAATTCAAGGACAATGTTACAGTTGCCAGCTTTGCCTTTCCTGGTACACTCTGAGAATCAGTCACATAAAAGATGGGGACAGCATGTATTTGCAAATTTCATGTTCTTTTGAAGAGGATTTATTTTTTTTTAATATTCTGCAGAAAAAAATGAAACATCAAAATATGTTGTGTATCTCATTCTGTCTCTGAGGCCTCTCGTTTATACTTACCAAATATCTGGATCAATGCAAGAAGTGATTTAGGAAAAGAAAAAAACAAACAAAAAAAAAGTCATATAAATAGAAACAGAAGACAACAGAACAGCCATGCTGAGATAATGAACTTGACAGGAAAGACAGCAGTGAGAATGATGGGATGTTGGTGCTCTCCCTGTGAACCGGATCCAATTCCTGTTGTTTTGCACTGTTTAAGAACATGTACGGGAATTGTTTATGATCAGTGGAATGACAAAGAAGGGGAGACAGGCAGTGATCTCCTTTGGCTGGCCTTTCCCAGGGAGCCTGATACACTCATGACTCAGTGAAACAAACACATTGAAATCCTCAGCCCAGTCCTTTGGAGGTTGTGTAACCCACAAACCATTCCAGTCAACTGGACACATTTACTTGCTTTATTTGCTTGTATTTTAGTAATATCTGAATGATTCTGTGCTGTATTTTGGCATTTCTTTGGACCTATCTGATTTTCTTTCTTACATATATATATATATATATATATATATATATATTAAGATTAGAATTACTTGAGCAGAGGAAATTCCTCTGGGTTACTACCTGGCATTCCACAAGGCTTAAAGGAGAAATCAAGGTTCCAAGTCTGTAAAGGCCAGTGTGAAAAGCAAATGACAAAGAAGGCACAGAAGGCAACTTTTGCTGTGTAGGTTTGGAGGCAGATTTTTTTTATTTCAGGACATGCAGGAAGAAACCACTGTCTGTGATGGGAAAAACTGACTGTAGACACTGTAGAAATCCTGCTAGAGGTCAACATCCAATAGGTCTCCTACTGCATGTGGCTGTTCTGTGCTCTTGCCCTTGGGGTGAATAAAACAAATCCTGCCTCAGAAGAATAGGGAACAGAGTCTCAGGCAATCCCCACTGATACTAAAAGGTAGAAATGAGTTTCCTATGCTTCTGATGTCTGCAATCTTTTGCAGCTTGCTAGAGAGATCCTGCTCCTCAAAATGTGGCGTGGCCAGAAAAGGAGACATTACTTGTTGATGTCCAACAGTTTCATTTTCATTTTTCATTCATGCTTACTGCAGACACAGATCTGGAATTTTCCCTAACAAGTAAATGAGGGTCTTTTAGGGAGGGTGATTAGGCTTCTAGTAGGAGTAGGAGGCTCCATTCTTTTTCCCTTTTGGTTCTGAGAGGTACCAGCCTGGGTGGGAGCATCTCCTCCTGCTCTCTGGGCCACTCTCCCCTTCGAAGCTGCCTGTGGGACATGTGGGCAGTGTCTGGAGTGTGTGCTCTTGGAGTGAGCTGGGGCTCCTGCCTCACCCCACTGCCCTGGCTGAGCCCCACAGCAGCAGCCCTTCCGGGGTTTGCATGCCTCCCCCAGAGACACTGTGCCTGACTGGGGTGGGAAGGCTCCCAAGGTCATGGGCTATCTCTCAGCATGAAGCTCAGCAGAGATTCCAGCAAGGTAATGCAGCGAGACAAACAATAAAATGACTCAGAATAAATAACCATAACTTTACAAAATGAGTTTACCATTTCCCTCCCCTTCCTTGCCTTCTCAATGTAATAAATGCACTCATTGTCACTGCCTTTTGGAGTTTTTCATTGTCTTCTGGCAGCAAAGTACCCTGAGTCATAAGCAGAAACAGACTAATATTAATAGCAAATGTCTACAATTAAACCCTGAATGTTACCCATCACTAATAGATAGACTCTCAAGATGTGCAGAAGTTGGAATTAATCCAAAATTGGTACAGATACTCTGGATTTAGCATGACTCCTATCTTCTTCCAGGAGCATAAAAAAACCTATAGTATTACCATTAAAAAACTTGATCTATAGCTGGTTTTAAATACTTTCACAATCTGGCAAGAAAGAAATGAAAACAGTGAATATGCTTTGGTTTAAATCGTCTTTTTCTCCCAAGTCATGAACCATTGCAGGGTACATTTCATTAGCAGATAGCAACAATACCTCACATTCTGTAATGGATAGTAAGGTGCTGTCTAACATGGCAAAAGTTTTATTTAAAACTTTTGTGTGCCCATAGAATAAGCATAATTTTAAAAATGTTTAAATATACTTTTAAAAAAATCCAATGAATGACATTTATGAAAACATTTTCCATAAGGTTAAAATCCTGACAGATCCAGTGGTGTGGCAAGACAAGGCATGTTTTGCCAGGAATTCTCATCTCAGGTGCTATCATGTGTTAAATTTTCCTTTGATATAGAGACAACATAAGATGATCCCTTGGCACTATCCCATCACTCCTGTGCCACAACTTGACAGCTGGAGCTGTCTGTGGGATGACCTTCTAGTTGTGACCACTGACATGATCCCCAAAAAAAGAAGATTTTTTGGGAGCACATGGAGATCAAGGAAACCTGAGTGTTGGTGAGCTGCACCCTGAGCACAAGTGGCTGTGATGGATGAGGGAAAGTGGAAGAGAAACATAAGACATTTTTGCCATTGCAGGAAACCTTCCTCATCTGTCAGCAGCTGCCACTACTCAGTGTTGCAAGGGAAGCAAAGAAAGATGTGATGAACAAACCAGGGCAGCAGCACGTTGTGACACCACAGCCACGTGTCACTCTGGAAACCATTCCTGCCACAAGTGTCAGCCTGCTTGCACCCTGAGCCAACACAGCTGGTCATTCTTTCACATGGTCCAACTTTCCCCCATCCTCGTTGCTCATGGCGTCGAGGGAACTGAGATTTGTTTCTCCCACACTGTTTTTTCCCTCTTGCCTTGCCCTCGTTGTCCCTTCTAGGCCTCAGGTGTCAGGGGACCCCTAAATGCCTGCGAGGAGCCAGCCTGCAGAGCCATCTGCACGCTCCTCCTCTCGAGTTCTTGGCCAGAGGAGACTGAGTTCTGACTGGGGGCTGCTGATGTGTTACACAGAGAAAAAGCATAGTCCCAAATGTGGGATCCTTCTACTTCAGTCAGAAGCTTTGGCTGCTCAGCTGATTTAATTTTGTAGCTGAAAATATTATTAGTGGTAATAAATTTGTCCGCCCTTTTGGAAATCCAGCCAGTGAACCTTTACTCTCCTTTGTAATGGGATGGAAAAGGATCGGGAAGGGCTAAAGTCCTAAAAAAAAATATGGCAGCAGAGAGCTGCAGAAAGTAGAACGCACCAGTCATGTGAGAAGAATGTTCACTGTCATCCCATGGGGGTGATGTAAGAAACACCAGCTGAGAGGATTCAAACAGAAATAAGCACACACACACACAAGGCTGCATTGCCAATCTCATGAAAATTTGATACCAGGCAATAAGTGGTTCCTTTGTGCACCACATCCCAGCACAAGTGAGATCAAACTCGGTCCTTACCAGGGAAACACAGAGCAGGGGTCTAAATCTCAGGAAGACTGGCACAGGATAGTGAGTTGTAGGAGATAAGTAGCAAAAAGCCTGCATAACTCTGCAGATTGACTTGTGGTGTCCCCTTCACAAGTAATATTTGCAGAGCACCCACTGAGGTGTGTTTTTTTGGGGTATAACAGTGCAGGACTAAGTATGAAGGATTTGGAGCTGTGTATTCACTAGGGTTTATATTTTGCTAGAGAAAGATGAGTATGAATGCAAAGTATTCTGGCTTTGAATTTCTTCTCCATGTTCAAGTGCCTCTGCCACACTCACATTCACATTTGTGACAAGTGATCATACATATCAGGAAAAGTGAAAAAGATCCTCAGGACTGATAGTTTCACTATGGTAATAGGTAAATATTTAAATACGAAACTAGTTTAGGAATTGTAATCATGCCATGCAACATTACAGGCAGGAATAAATCTGCATTTCAGAAGCCGACCCTGTCTTCACAGCAGTGGTGGCATTCATAAAATGAGGTGGCTGTTTCTCTGCATGGCAGGAGGGGACAGGTTTTCCTGTACCTCCCTGCACATGCAAGACCATGGCCATAGAGCCTGCCAGGCTGCAGTGCTGTCAGACAAATCCCTCTGCCCTCAACGAAGGAACAGCCTCCTCCCCTTCTGCACTTCTCCTTAGCTCTTTTTTTGGGAGATGTCGAGGCCATGCACTGGCAGCTGGGAGGGAAGAGGAACACTGATGAGCCCTGCAGGTGAGCTGTCAAAGCAGCCACAGCAGCACGTGGTCTCGCCTCACTTTGAAGTGGTGATCCTCTTCATTAGGCACATGGGTGCTGCTTTCAGCCATATTTTCTTGTTGGGTCTGGGATCCTGTGTTTGCTTTTTCTTTTTTTCCTGAAAGGAGAAAAACAGGAGAAGTGTGAATTTGCAAGATACATGGAATACCTGGCATGTGGAGGGTGAAGGTGGTTTGTTTCTGATGAAAAGTCTTTTGTTTGACAAATTGCAGACTACCATGCCACTGGGCTGATGCAAACTCTATCTTTCCAGTAAAACATGCTTGGACACTTTTGCCCATATCTGTTGAAAGGAAACATTTTATTCCCAGGAATTGTTATCTATTTCTCATCTGTAAGAGAGACTTTTTTGGTAGATTGGCTTTTTTTACTTTGCTGAGGGTGAAACTTCTGCATTGCATAAAGATGAGATGGATTAAGGATCTGCTGCTGTCAATGGATACCTTTTGAAGCTGGGATCAGAGCACCAGTCACTCAGATATGCAGAGTGTCTCAGCAAAGAACAGTTCTCAGTTCCTCTGATTGTTAAATAACTTGGTGACCTAGTGTTTCTTCTTTTAATAGCAGTAGTGTTGTGATGTTCTGCTTTCTAAACCGGGGAATGATAAAAATGGGTGTAAGAAAATGGAGATTGTAGTATTTCTTTTGGGGGGGCAATCTCTCTCCTTGATTAACAAGTATCTGCTGAATAAACTAGAGACATTTCTAATGAAATGTGAAAGTTGCTTAATTGAGCTACATCCCAAATCCATGTGACCCTCCATATATTTTCAGTCTTGTGGCCAGCACCAAGTTCTCCAGAGAGCTTTGGGGAAGACAGGTGTCTTAGCCAGCAGTTAAAAGCTGGCTAAGGCTTAAAACATGTTTTAACTTTTACCTTTTATCTGTCCTAGTAATTTTCATTAATTTTCCTAGCTCATCTGAATGTTTGATTGTAGATCAGGAAAAATACCAACTGTGGTAAATTTTTCTGTCACCAGAAAACATATAGCTGTGCTTGGACAGAAATATAGCCTTCCTGCTCCGAGGATGTTAGGGTGAATTCCCCCACCTCCCTGAGAGAAAGCTTCAGTAGGTTGAAAATTTTGCTTTAAAACAAATTCATTGCATTGAGGATTCATTCTCATCGTGGGGTTAAACATGAACATACTGTTGTGCTGACCAAAGTCAGAGGCATGTGTGCTAAAACCAGTTCCAGTAAGTTGTTCCTCTCTGAAGGACAAAGTGCTCCCTTCCATACCTACCAAAGTAAATGATGGATCTTTCTTGTGTAAGGAGACAAGACAGCTATTGTCATATCTAAAGCTGGAATAATAATTACTTGTTGCAGTAGGAATGTCAAAGATCTTGCCTGGTTATGTCCATTTGGCATAGAATATGTTTGTTTATGCCAGGCTCAGAGATATGACTGAACTCATGTCTTTTGATTGAACATTTTGCACACCAGAGTTTTCCTAGGACAGCATAAATCATCCAGAAAATAATAATGTGATACTAAGACAAATCATCATATAATAAAACTACTGTCTGTCTTGAATTTTCTTTTCAATGTAGTTGATGAAATTCTTGCACTGAAATTGCTTTTGTCATCTAATGTTGTCTTCTCGGATGTTGAGGCATTTGACTCCTTGTGTGACAGGTGATGCTAGCAAAAAGCTTTTTACTGATATGAGATCTACTTGATAAAATCACTCTTTGTGATCAGATCCTTTGTTTTACTTAAAACTGCTATTTTTATTCTTAGTGCCAAACTGCTTCTGGGAATCTTTGAATCCAACTAAGTTACTTAACTAAGAGAACTAAGTTACTCTTCAGCTGTAGGTTTTGACACTGCTTGTGGGAGTTTGTGGTGAATCAAGGTTTGAATGCCACCCTCTTGCAATTCTGCTGGTTTCTGAACCTAATTTTGATGCTCTGGAAGGATAAATCAGTGGCCAGGTCACGTTTCTTCCTAATAAACAGAAAAAGCCCTCAAGAAGGACATTACCTGGATACATAGAGACCAGGTAACCTAGTATAGTGATGTTTTGGGCTGCTGGCATCATGAACATGAAATCCCCAAACTTGACCCTGACTGGTTGCACACTTTGTCAGTCACTCTGTAGTAGCTGCCTGCTCCTGAGACAGTCAGGAAATCTCTTTGCAAGGCTGAAACCAGCTCAAATGGGCTTTGGGGTAGGAGGAATGGGGGCAAGATTTAAAGAATGTGCAAAGAAAGTATCCTTTCCCCTGATGTCATTTTGTCATAAGTAGAAACAGATGTCTGGGTAAAGACCTTCTATTTTAAATCTTGCAAACAGGGATTTTACTTTGAACTTTTCAGGGAAAAGCAGAGAGTCACTGATAGTTTTTACATCAAGAAAAAGTTGGTTTTTAGTTTCAGATCCCCAAAGCTGTAACACATCAATAACTGGGATCATTGTTATTGCAGAACCCTATAGCAGGGTAAGGAGGCCTGTCACTTTGGCACAGAAAGAGCTCTAATATCCCTCTCCAGCTTCCTTCCTGTATTGTTTCTACAAACCAAGGAGGAGCTGACCCTCCATATAGTCCACCTTGAGCAGCGCATTGCCTCTCCCTGCTTCCTTCCTGTCTTCCCCCACTGTAATGATGCTTTTTTTCCTTGTGACTTGGCTCCGTTCACTGTGATTTGGGGACCTGATCCTTTATGGATCAGCAGGAGATGTATGCAAATAGGAACTCTGACATTCCCTGTGCTGCCATGAAGAGTCAGTCTGAATGAGCATAAAAAGAAAATTCTTGCAATCTGGTACTCCTTTCCTCTTCTGAAAATGGACTTCTGAAAACTTCTAAAAGATGTGTTTTACAACAAAGTAGCAGCTTGATGATGCAGTCCAACCTGACCCCTGAATTTCTGGTAAAAATTGTCCACATAATGCCTCTGGTTTTGGCCTGTATATTACATTACAGTTTACCAGCAGTTTGTGAGCAGAAGACCTCAAGATATTTCTGAGAATAAAATTTATATTTGCATGGCCAAACAGGGTAAAAGAATACATCTTTTCATCGCTATAAATGGTGGGCAAATTGATGGGATACTTGGGGACTGGTAAATATGACGCCTTGGACCGTCATTACAGGCAGTCAGGAGAGAGGAATGTGCAGGCAGGAATCTCCACTCTTGTGTAAGCCTAGCTGCCCCAGCTGCCCTGGCTGTCCTGGTTGGCCTTGGGTGTGGATGGTGAGTGATGCTCTGAGGCCCAGGAGGAGTTAAATGTTCAATTGCAGTAGCAAAGTCTACTGGCTGTGGATTTCACGCCGCGGCCTCTGGATGCCGTATCAGCTGTAAAGGCATTGCAAGCCCTGGAGGTTTCACAGGTAGGGTTTTACTGCTCCATCGGAAGAGTTCCTTGGGAAAAGGAGAGGGAAACGTGGCGACCTCAAGCATTGTGAATGACCAGTGGTCTTGAGCCTTGTATGTTGTAGGCAGCAAGGGGCACCTATGTCGACCATGGTTCTCAGTGACAACCCTAGCCAAGCAAGCTGGCCTCTTGCTCACTGCAGACTGATGACTTCATCTTTTCTTTCTGAGTTTTGCTCATTTCCTCAGGCCTCAACCCTTTGTAGCCAGATCCCCAGAGCTTTTTCACACTCTGTTAGGATTATTTTCAAATGTCTCTATTCCCCCAAACCAGAATTGTCCAATTATCCTAGGAAGAAAGCCTCTCTAAACATGCCCATCAAGATGAATCTATCACACAGAAGAATAAATTTCAAGTAGGATGGATACACATACCCTTGGGTAGAATAAACTTCTATATTATTAGCTTGTGTTTCAAATGATGGGGTCAGCATGCATGCCTAGCCACTAAATAATTTGGTTTCTGGAAACTTCTCTGGATTAGGACACGGTAATTTCAGTAGCTGTGTATTATGTAATGTAAATACTGAAAAGCCATCCCCACAGGATGGAAAATACCCCATGAGTTTATTGGGGCTTTTCTTCCTTTCATGTTTGTTTTTCCTTTTGCTACTTAGAAGTACTTTCCTTACTGAACTGAAAACAGAGAGTGATTGTGGTATTCTTCCAGGTGCTTGGAGATAGAGTTAAGGGCTGTAAGGGGTTGTTTTCTTCTTCCTCAGTGCAGCCACCACTTCACATTTCTGTCCAAGCAAAATGGAAAATGCAACACAGACTATTCTGAAATCTGAATAAGATTTTTTTCCCCCCAATAACTGCAGTTTTATTAAAAGATCAGTTTACATGCTGCTACATTTATTAGTACTTTGACTCCTAGCCCCATAGAACTACATGAAAAACCATGGCAGTCAGACCACAGGCACATCTACCTTCTGAAAAAGTAGAGCTGTGCTTGGGTATGTGGAAATTGTTTGGCAACACGTAAGAAAGCAAGAAACTGCCATTGTGCAATGCTGATGGTTTTCTTGGCATACAGGTGCCCTCCAGACAGGATGATTTTATGGTATAGTCTTGAGCAGTGACTCAGTGTGGGAATTCTTCATGATGTTATTTATAGCTTTGTGTCTCTGCCTTTCTGCAAACCACATTCATAGATCTCCAGTCTGGAACCCCAATGCAAAGATCACACATGAGCACCACCTGAGAAAATTCTGGCTAAAAAGTTTTGTGGAAAGTGTACCCTGGGCATGCTGGGGAAAGAGAGAGATAGAGCCTGGCTCTGTGGCATCATTCATCTGCCTTTGCCATGAGCTCACTACCTCCTGACATCTCCCGAATATAAGAAAAGGCAGGCATGATCTCCTACAGACAAATCCCCTACTGCACCCTCTTGACTTCTCTCAAAGGAGAATATCTGTTCATTTAAAGGCATGTTGTGAATTAGGAGGCATTGTAACCCCATCTAATAGTTACCAGTTTTGGAGAGCTTGGAGCTGGATCTGCAGTATAAGTTAGGGTTTAGATTCTATATTAATATAGTAATGCAAGGCTTGTGCATGCATGCACTTTGCATGTATACATGCAGTTTCTTAAATCTTTAAATAATTAAATTGAAAACCAGAACATGGACACACATGCATAGTCATCATTTGGCGCTTACCTTTGTCACTTGCCACAGGCTCTATCTTCAGTAAATCTCCATGAATCTCTGCCTGTCCCAGTCTGATACTAGCTTCTTCCAGTCTCTCAGTGCTGCCGTTCAGGCCTGGTCATTCCCATTTTCCCATCATAACTTCTCAGGGCGGCCACAGTGGATATAAAGGTTCCCACTGTTTTTATCTCCTATTGCCTCACTGTATCATCTATCACCACCATTTTCAGTTTTACTTTCCTTCATTCAGCTCTTCTGCTAATTTAACAACATGGTCCTCACTCCATCCTTAGCTGTGTTTCCATGTCCTTTCCTGTCACACCTCCAGTCCTCTTGCTCCTCAGATCCATCATCTTTGCAACCTCTGCTTGTATCATGGCCTAAAGAGAAACCTTAGTGAAAAACTAAAAAGTGTGGGAGAGCTTGGTGTCCCTGGGCTCAGCGAGGAGCTCTGTGGAGCAGTGCCTGCCTCACTAGATGGCACTGCAGAATAGCCTGGCAGAGGCTCCAGGGGGCTTTGGTGGAGAGAGGCTGCAGGAAGGCTTTGCCTGTGGTGGGGCAGCACACAGTTGAATCCACAGAAGGACTTGGGTGGAGTCTGAGAAGCTTAAACATTTTCTCTGCATGGATCGAGGTGTGCCTGGAAGCAGGGAGTAGGTACCTGTCATCCCAAACCGAAATTTGAAAGAGAAATTTCCAATAGGTTTTCCAACTTTGAGATCTGACAATCCTAAAAGAGGACAGACAAGCATCTGAGGGTGTTTGTGGCCAAGAAAGGTGCTGAGAACTCTGATAATAATCTTTGCATTCTGGCTACAGGAAATACTGCATTATGGGCTCTTACAAGCACTTATTACATGTCTTGTAATTCCAGATTCTCCTGCTGAGTGTTCAGTGTGCCAAGGACTTCTCCCAGATTTTCTTTGTGAAACTGAGAATGAATTCAGCTTAGAAGGGAAAGAGCTGGGGAGATTACATATGTGTAGGCTGAAATGGAGCCATCAAATAGGAAACATCTGTCCCCAGGGACTGAAAGGGAGCATAAAGCATTTCCCCCTCCAAACACTCCAAACACAGAACTCAAGGCATTGGGTTTGCAGCATCTGTTTGAGTCCTTAGCGGGTGAGAAAACCTGTTAGTCTCCACAGGATCCAGATTGGGGAGCAAAGGAGGCAGTGGAGAGAGGTCAATTTTTTTTTTTTTTCTTATTAATCCTTTGTTGGAAACCCAGGAATGAGCATCAGCTCTCTCCTTGTTGGCCTGATCATCTTGCCCATCTATCAGCATGCTGCAAAACTGCTACAAAAAACTACATTTTTTCTTCTCCCGTGGTCAGGGTCATATGTTGGCTCCACGGCTGTGAATCCACTTCTGTTCTCAGCCCAAACACACAAAGCACTTGAATCAATCCTGAAGATGGTTGCTTCATGACCTCCAATCCCAGACATGTACATGTCCTGCCTTTCCCTGGTTCTCTTTATGTAAGAGATCCATATTTAGTGGCAATGTGGGGGAGCTGATATCATGGCCTGACAATACTTGAAGTGAACTGCATTCAACACAGCCTGTGAGTTGGGCTGGTTTCAGGCAGAGGAGCAGTACAAACTAAGTGAGTGCTACCCTAGAATAAAGCACTATTTGTGGCCTGGTTTTTTTTTCTGCTGGTTGGGATTCCTCACACAGCTTAGGGACCCTCTCAGATGCCCTCTCTTGCAGACAGTGCCATGCAGGGAACAACACAGTAAATAAACTTCCCCTAGTACTACAGTAAAGCTAGCATCATCCTCTTTTCAAAATGGAAAGGACAGATTTTTGTCCCTTCAACTGAAGTCATGCTAAAGCACCCAGAACTAGAGACTTCATTTTGCCTTTAGTCTTAATAATGCTGTGAATGAACACGCTGTGCTAGTACAAACTTTCCCGGGTGCAGCGTTTTCAGGAAGCGTACCTGGCGTGGGGGGTGAGCACTGGTTCCCCAAACCTTGCTCACATCTCTGTAGGCATTGCAGCTACCTCTTCAGGGGGAGGTGGCAGTGGGAAGTGGTTTCATCCTGCTCTTCTGTCTCTAGTCTAGCAGCTGGAGCTCTGCTGGAGCTCTGGAGCCATGCTGTTGGGCTGTTTGTTGGCCCTGACAAGCCCTGCCTGGGCTGTGTGTGGTCGGTGTGCTGCCATGGGAGTTCCTGGCAGGAGGGAGGGGCATCTTGAGGGTGATGCTCTGCTGCAGATTGTTGCTTCATGACCTCCAATCCCAGACATGCATGTCCTGCCTTTCCCTGGTTCAAGTAAAACTTCCCCAAAATGACATCACTGGCCTAAAAACCTTAAACTTCAAATAAACTCCCTTGGGTTTGCTTCACTGCCGTTTCATCTTTTGGAATTTAAGTTTTAACTACATCAAATTCTTCAGCCTTCCTCTGCAACTATTAGGGCGAGAGACTTTGTGGGAAAAATAAAGTCACACCCTCTGTCTGTAAGGCTTGAAATAAGCACCAACATTTGCGACATGAAAAGAAAGTTCCTTGACTCAGAATAAAAGGCTAAGATCTGGTAGAGCTGTCTTCTTGTCACAGCTGTTTTCATTCAGAAGCAAGGATCCTGGTGCCCAGCAACCTCAGAATAAGCATACTCAAAGCTGTGTACATTTTCTGATGCTAAGACATCATTCTATGCTATGGATGCATCAGCTGGTCTGTTGTGAGAGCCAAAACATTGCTGACCCTTTGTAGTGTGGCCAGAGAGTATGTGCCTGAGGCCTGGAACAATTGAAAGAGTCTCAGAGTGATGCAGACAAGGCTGCTCTGGAGTTGTTCCTTTTTGTTTTGTTGAAATTCACTACCTTAGTTCAAAATATGCATTAATTCATCAGCTTTACTTTTCATTTCCCCATGGGTCATAAATTTTCTAACATTATTTGAGGTGATATTGTCCAGACAACATAATAGCATACTCTGGGGGGTTGCTGCTTTATTTCCCCTTGAGGGCTAAACCAATCTAGCAGCATTTTGACTGCTATAGGTAGCATTATCTGCATTGTGTGCTCCTGTTCTTGAAGAGGCATAGTGGAATAGTAAGCAGATAAGCCTCCCTAGCTTGAGGGATTGAACAAGAATTCTACTACCTGATTGCCAAAGCATAGCTCTATCTTCAATGTTTGCAGCTCATTTCATGGGGCAAGTAATTTTTAACCTAGGCAGAGTCTTCATGGGAGACACTGCACTTTTAGGTGTCATAGAGAACAAACTGAGGATCAGGGAAGACAAATCAGCCAGCAGATTGAAAAATATTTTCTTTTTTTTCCCTGAAGAAAGTCAAGATGACTTATATGACACTCTGTCTGTAACTGTATTGCTAAGGTGGGCTGTGCTTTCTGTAGCAACCTGTAGACAACATGAGGTGTTCACAGCTTCTGAAGAAAGGATTTTATTTCCTTCTTTCACAGTGCCAAAATTGTGCTAGGCATATACCACACTGCCTCAAGATTATTGAGGTCCGTACCAGATGTGCCTTCTTAGCACAGTAACCTCCAGTTATTTCTCAGGGGTGAAATGGATACTTTTGGAATAAAAGAGAATAAAGGTCTATTCAGAGGCTAATTCAGTACTGAGAAATTCAGGTGTTCAGGGCAAAAAAAGGTAACTCCACATGAAGAAAGTTCTGGGTCAGCTGACCATCATCCATTGTTGTAAGTTTTCATGGTTTCTTGCCAAAAATTCACACAGGACTTGGGGCAAGTGTTAGCATTAAGTGTCAGATGATCTGAACTCCATGTAACTGGCAGATGCACAGAGGGCTTGTCAACAGAAATTAAAATGGAACTGCTTCTGATAGTGATGGAAAAACCAATTACTTAGGGCTCTTGTTCACTATATTATTGTAGTAATGCTATCTCTATGGAGTGTGACACAGGGTGTGGGCTCTCTTCTGCTGCCCTTCCTCACTGCTCAGGATGTTTCTTTCTTTGCAGGGAATAAGGGTGTCACAACCCAGGCTGACATGAGTCCTTTCCACCAGGGAGCTTCAGGGGTCAGGCACAGCTCATGGCTTGTTTGTCTACAGGTCAGGAGTGCAGCCCTGGCTTTTCAGCAGATGTGCTACTGGAGTTTTCTGGTGCAAGTGGAGTCCCTGTCTGCCAATGCAATGTAGTGTCAGCTGTGAACAGCCATGCATTTCTTAATTACTTTCCAGATACTCCTTGCAAATGTTTTCAATTAGTCTAGTGGGGTCTAGTAGTTTTCCTGCATGTACTGGGTGTGCTTCTGGGAACAGCCAGCCCTAAACAGCTACATGGTTAGCAGATACTTAAAAAGAAGAAGTAAACATGGTGTTCCGTGGGTTAGAAACAGAGGAGCACCCCACCTCCTTAGGGGTGCCTGACTCATGCTTTCACAGCTGTGAATATTTTTTTTCCTGCCTCTTTTGTATCAATGAAAAAAACTTCCTGCCTGTTAGGGAAAGGCTCAAGCTGAAGCTGGTCCCCACCTGATTCTCCTCACCAGCTAAGAGAGCTAGATCCATCCAGAGCTGGGCTAGGATGCAAGCCAACATGTAGCATGCAGAGTTTGATTTTGTATGGAGTTCAGATTTCAGTGTAAGCATAAGACCTGTTTTAAGGTAATGTAGCAGAGCACATGGAGTTCTCTCCTATGTGTGCTGAATACCAATATCAATATTCTATTAATACTGCTTAAACTGCATGTGTGCTCTTTACAGTAAGCCCTGGTTGTGTATACTGACACAGATCTAGTGATGACTGTGTTTCTTAGTGAGCAATACAGATTTTCTCTCTATAGAGGCAATCATTTACTGCCTGTTCAGGTTTTTGTGGCTTCTTTTTTTTGAGATACTCAAGAATACCTTTTGTGTAGTTTGTCAGTCTATGGGGACATGCTTGACTCACACCCTGAAATCAGAAAGCATGGCTGGGAGGTACAGACTTGCAGGTGACAATTGGCAATAGATACTGGGGTTTTCAGGCTGCACAGGAAACAGACTTTTTTACTTCATGGTAGCTGAAGAAAGCAGGCAGACAGCTTCAGAACCCATGTCTGTCTCGAGCCTCACATTTAATTTGTTATGCTGAGATCATGGAGTGATTTGTTGTTGCATATGAGATCATTATCAACAGGACAAGGAGGCAATGAAATGCAAAACAAAATTCCCAGTCCTGGGAATCTTATCACTTAGCTCACAAGCCAGACCTCATGGAGTCCCCAGAAGAGGAAGCAGCTATACAGGCAGAAAAAAGCCTGTGTTCTTACATACCATTTTTATTTTCGAACACAAATAGACTGCAGAAGAATGAAAGCAATCAGCCCCACTGCTGTGACCAGCTTCTAGGCACGAACTCTCACCCGGGCTGTCTGCATCCTGCAGCCGTCATTCAGCTGCAGTGCCTTGCAGCAGGACTAGCAGAAATCACCCTTTGTACCCAGGGACCCCAAGTCAGCGCTCCTCCTCCAGAACTCTCTGTGGAAAGCTGAGAGCTCTGCTCTCTGCAGCTGCCAGAAAGCCAGCTCTGAAATACAGCAATTCACTTTGGTAGCACTCACCTACTGCACCAAAGCAGAATCCCAGACAGCAATTGCAGCTTTCCCAAGTACCAAATGCTCTGGAGCAGTTGTGTTGGAAAGGAGTCTTTGTTTTTCACCCAGCCTGTGCAACCCTTTTGGAGTCTGTGTTCTCTACTAAATGCCAGCAGAGCAGAGGCTTCACCCACAGCAGTGGGGCACAGTGTTAATTGCTGCATTGATCTAAATAGAGATGTACTGGTAAGATGAATGCTATTCTTCTTTTATTTCTCCAAAATAAGATATCAAAAATATCTGCACTGATATTCACCTCAATTTACACCTTTCTCAGTACAAGCAGAATTTTGTCTGATAGAGCCCAGAGCGTCAGGATAAGTTTAACCAAATTAGTACTTGATGTTGTGCCTTTCTAAGGAGCACAGATGTGCAACACCATGCCAGGAACACCCTTGTTTCCCCACCACTTAACTTCAGCCAGGCAGGGGAGAGGATCTGGCAAGAGGCAGAGCACAGGGACAATGCCCTCCTGTTGGTGGCAATACCTCTCTGTCACACCAGTTCCACCAGCAGGGTGGAGGAGAAGCGTGAGAGGAAATTCCTTGTCCTTCTTCCAGCACTGGCTAATACCCATCTCTGCAGGACTGGGGCAGAGTCTGGCTCTCAATAAATGTGTTCCTTGGGGATGAAAGGTGCTGTAAAAGCAAGACGACAAGCACGCAATAGCTTGTTGCTCTCTTTTTCCCCTTCCCTTCATCCTTTGTGGATTTGGCTGGTTGGATCCGTGCTGTTACTGTGTCAAGATCCAGAGAGCAAGCAGCAATGAATTTCTCACTGCTACTGCTCCAGTCCTAATAGCAAACAGCTGAGTGAAGAATGAAGTCCCGACTGGAAAACAAACAGAGCTTTCCCTGCCCTTGCCTCGGCTGTTGCTGGAGCAGCAGCAGCCTCAGTGTTATTGCAAGCCCCTGGAGTTAGGTGCCAGTTCTGGGGCTCTAAGTGTGGTTATATTTAGCCCGTCGCCACTCTATTGTTGGGGAATGGTCCAGATTATACTGCCTTTTTCTGGATAGGTAGAGCCCCAATGCCAAGCCAGGATTAGTCAAATTAATTTTTAAGGTAATTTCCCATATCCCATTTTACTGAGCAGAAAAATCATGTGGTACAGAGAGAACAAAGCAGAGTTTGATTGAGAGTGTATTTGCATTATTTTCGACTGTTTTTTTAAATAGCTAGTTTTCTGAAGAGGTGAAGGCAACCTTTTTTTTTTTTTTTTGAAGCAGTCAAACGTTTTAGCATGACTTACCTTATTTGAGCAGAGTGAAAGTTGGCAGATTTGCTTTTAACTCTCAGCCTCATCAGCTTCTTGGGCTGCTCCACAGTAGTTGAAGTTATGCCAGCATTTCCATTATAACATTCCCCTCTCTACTCATTTTCAGGGGTTTCATGCTTGGCTGTAAAAATTTTCTCTAGGATAAAATTTTGGCACCCAAAGTCCCACTCCAGGTGTGACTTTTTAAAGTCATCATGAGCCAAACCCTGAAATTAGTTTCTACTCAGTCTTCATGCACTGGAATACAGTTGTATGTTCACTTGAGAAGAACTCAACAAGAGAAATTATAGGCTGCAGATTAAAAGAAGGTTCTTTTCCTTAATGGAAAGTGAAATTGAATAAATATACAAATATTTGTGAGATATACAGCTGTCGAACTGAGGTTGTACAATCACCTAGATTTTCTAAAGGGCTCATGGAGATGCCATTTGCTTGTTTCCCACAGACCTCATAGCCATGTTGGGTAGCTCTACACAAAGGAAACCTCCTGCTTTATGATTTCCACAGCTCTTGGCAAAATGCAGGAGGGAAGGTTGCCCAGGGGCTGGGTTTCTGCAGTCCTCATGCTTTTCCCCAGGACCAGTCTGGGCTAGAGCCTGTGTTTCACAGCCCACCTTGTGGTGCATGCCCGTCTGCAGGCTGGGACAGAGCACTGTGTCCGTGGTCTCCTTACATTATCTCCTGGCACTAAAACAACAAATCCTTCTCTCAGAGAGAGGTCACAAGCCTGGGGTGATCCTGGTTGAACTCAGCTATCCCTGTGGGGTATAATGCCATTTCATTTCAAGGCTCTTGTGGATATCTTGGGATCTGATGGACAATAGTGCAAGTACCTAAAGGCTGAGTCCTTTAGATGAATTAATGATCATACAGGGATGTATAACAGCCTGGAATGCATGACTACAGTCCCAGCAGGGGCTGGACCTCTACTGTTGTTCAAAACAGAGAAATAGCAACTTGTTTTCTTTATTCTCATGAAAAGAACGTGTCCTCATATCCAACCCAGAGAGCAGCACGCTTATGTCTTGTAAAGTATCCAGGAGTCACTGAAGGAAACCTCTTTTGACCAGCTTGCAGTGCTCTGAAACCAGGTGCTCTGAGACTGGGAGTTAGAGCCAGTCTGCCTCAACCCTTGGGCAGACTTGGCAAAAGAACAGCCAAAAAGAAGAAAACCTATGCTGACACTTCCATAGAAGATCTGTATATCTCCTGTGCCTTGTAACATTTGATTCCAATTAGCATTAAAAAGGCCACAGACTAGTCTGTCCTGCAAAGCTGCCTTGCAAAATAAGACTGAGGTCTGCCTGCCAAGGCACATGGAGAAGTGACAAGGCAGCCTGTCCTTTCAAAGGCAAAGAAAGAAAGAGAGAGAGTATCTAACAGCTCTCTCATTCCAAACATACATCCTTCTTTAAAAAGAATGGTTAAAAATTTGGGTTCTTAGACCTTGTTAGAACACCTGTCCCAGTTGCCTAGTCCTGTGCTGGTCTACACAGACCTTTTCAGAACCTGTGTCTATGTTAAATAACATAAGGAGAATGTGCAAGACCTTAAGGATGAATGTGCAGTGAAGAGTATAAGAATAAATGTAGTCATACTTTTTCTTTATGCTCCCTAAATCCTTCTTACAGGCCCTAACAGCTTCTGGCTTACAAACCTTCTCCTTGTAGATGGAGCCTCTGTATTCGATGATTCTTGACAGCTTCTTCTTTCATTAGTTTGGCCAACGTTGAACTCACGTAACCTTTGCAACAGTTACACAGAATAATTGTGAAAAAAAATGCCACCCTTTCTTTGGTCTCACTGCACTGTCACTTAGAGCTCCTTGCAGTGGGAGAAAGACTGAGCAGTTGCTCCCTGCTCAGCTCTCCACACCATGGCTTTATGGACCCTCCAGCTGGCTGAGGAGCAGCTGTGTGGCTGTGCAGGAATTGTAAAGTCCCAGCCTAAATCACCGAGTCCATCTGCTTGCACATGTGGACATAGGGACTGAGGAGCAGCTGTTTGGAAGGCATCATTGCCTGCTTCTGCTTAGACTGGTCAACTCCCATTTATGGATTTCAGGAAGCTTCTGGAGAAATGTTATATAGGATTAACTAACTCAAGAAAATATTATGTTGTGGTGCTGTGCTCAAAAATACTTCAAAATAACTAAGTGGCACTTCCAAAAATATTCCTGGTTTGAGAAGAGAAATGAAAAAGCCAAAGGTGTAATTACAAGGGAGTAATGGACAGCTAGGCCCTTGCTGCTTTTATTCTCCTATTCCACACAGTGTCTTTGGAATGTATCAGAGGGGCAAGTGTTAGCTGTCACAGCCCAAAAGAATGCTTGCCAAGCATCCTTGCCTGGGGATTAAAATTTCAAAGAAAATAGATTATTTTGCTCTGCTAATCACTGTTGTGGTTATCTAACCACTGTACTTTGAAGATGCAACAACTGCAATAATTCAGAGGCAATTTGGATCTATGTTCTCTATGTAAATGTTACACATCACCTGCTAACACTTTTCCGTAACCTCATACTTTCCATACTTGTGTCTTTCTTGTGAGGGAAAAGAAATCTCTTTCCCCACCCACACTACTACCACATATACCAGCTGACATCAGACAGCAGCTGTTACTAGTTTCAGTGAAAAATATAATAAAAACCAAAATGTCTAATGTGGTATGCCAAAAAAAAGTGTTGTTCCAAATGACCCAGAGGTATCAGCATTTTTAGAAGGAAAACATCCTTTTCCAATCAGCTTTCCCTGAAATATTTATATGCCGTCACATTCAATTTATGACCATTTCTACCTATGGTGCTGGTTATTTATCTGGTTGAGTTGGTGAAAAATGTGCAACAGAGGAAATTGAAAGGATTTGTGCCTTTTCTTTTTTCTATATGACATCTTGAAATCTTATGGAGTGCACATAGTGCAATATACTAACATTCATATATTCTATCTGACAGATCACACTGTAGACACAGAGAATTTAAAAAATGTTATGAATAAGTGGATAAAAATCCAGGTTCACAGTATTCACTTCAGATTTTCTTTTATTCTTTTTTTTCTTTCCTAGCTTAACTTCTAAGTTTGCTTTTTTTTCCCCCTTTTTCTCCAGCAACAGGGCAATTATGGGAAGGTTATTCTGCTGAAACCCCTTTTTCATACTTATGGGTTTCCCTTCCTCTTTGAGATCTACAGATTCTTTGTTGAAAAATAAAGTCAAGAATTTTTAATGTTCAGTTGCTAGCTTCAGAGAATGGTTGTCATAATTCTTTTTTTCATTGTTCTTGATCAGGAATGGATATTTCTGGAGGTCAGTGTATTCCAGTTCCTTCAGTTTGTTCACATGCCCTCTTACAAGGAGCCAGAATCTCCTTGTAAGAGTTTTTAGAGTCTTCCTCTGGAGGACTCTAAATCAAACCAGCTGCAATGACTTACAAATTGGCTGAAGGATGCCATCTTTGCCATGATATTTATGAGCCTGATCCCTGGCACTGATGAAAAGTATCAAGCTCCCCTATAACACACCTTAATTGCATAAACTTCTTTTGTTCCCTTAAGCACAAATGAATGTACGTAAAATTAAAGGAAAGATATACACAGTTGCTCAAATTTCAAAGTTAGAAAAGCACAATAAGAAGAAAGATCAGTGCTGCTGGGGCCAGATTTGCAGCCCCACCTTCAATTTTAGCTATATCTAATGTAAACTGAGAATCAAAGCACTCGTGTGTGAGCCAGATGAGGGTGGAGTATGCCGTGTGCTAATCCTTAATGTACACACAGATGAAAACTGAGTTTGTGCTTTTTTTTTTGGTACTTTGTTTTGTACAAAGAAAGTCTGAAAACTTTTGTTTAAAAAATTAATTTGAAAAATTTTTAGTTACTTAAATTTTTAGATGTTTATGTGGAGGAATGGAACAGAGTGAGTCTCATGAGTCAGTTTCTCCAGAGTAATGGCAATGGCATATATCTTAGTGTAAAAATAATATAGTTTCTAGTGAGCATATTTTACATTTTGTTTGACAAACTGAACTAACACTTACACTTTTCTACCTATGTTTTATCCCATGAATGAAGAATCTTTTGCTCTGGGGAAATAACTTTAGGATTTTCCCGTACATACTAGACGTAAGAAACCTGCATCTGCCTTTTTATAATGAATAAATGAGACATTACAGGAAATTCAAAGAATTCAAAATAACCTCAGCCAGAAAGCAATAAATATGGCACATATTTAAACGTGTAGAACATTCATTAAATGCTAATGATGATAATAATGCCTGAAAAATGACTTGAAAAAGAACACAAAATCTCTTGTGAAAGACAGTTCTTCCAGCAAAGGAAACATTCCTTTGGTGGTCACATCAATCTGATTTTTTGCAAAGGCACATAATCCATCACGGCTGGCTGTCTGCTCAGGAACGCCTCAGGAACAGGGTCAGAGGAGTGTTGAAGAGGTCAGCAGAGAGGTGTCAGGTTTCTGCTGCATGCAGAGAAATTTTTGCACAATTCTTGCCAGATTAAGGGCACTTCTGCCTAAAATTGGCAGTTTCATCACATCAGGAACACCTCTAAATCCCTATTGTAAAAATAAAAGGGAAAACTTTTTCCCCACCCTTAGGCAAAGAGTTTCACTAGCACTGTTTGAAGAAAAGAATGGTTCTTACATTCAACCAGCCCCGAGATCTGAAGAAGGCAATAGTCAAGACCATCCCAAAAGGTTTGATGAATAATTTGCTCCTTTATTTCCTTTTTTAAAATGTAAGCAGCTCTGTAAGCCATGGTTACCAGTGGTTATGAACACTTTCACACTTTATCCCTGAGTTTCAAGAGAAAAAAGGGTTTATTCTATGCAGATAAACAGAGAGGGAAGGGAAATTTGGGTACTACAGCTCTGAAATCCCCTGGCTGATATTTCTATTACCTGTGAAATTGCCTTTTATTGCAATGTCTAGCCTGGAAAAATTCTGGAACATCTTATGTTATTCTTTTTATAGTTATTTGAACAGAAGCAACTGGATCAAGCACCACAATTGAAGACAGGTTCAAAACACTCCCTCTCCATCACTCATGCTTTTGAAAATCGGCTACCATTGGCATGAGAATGTCAATTATTTCCTCTCTGGGATGAGGCTCAGGGTAGGAGACTGTATATATATTAAAAAAAAGAATCCCAAAAATTCAAACCCAAGTAAGCATCTTGCTGGGGGCATGTCTGTGGCACCTGGCTGTAACTACATCAGTGATCAGAGTTGCTCCTGGAGCCTCACAGCCAACACAGCCCTTAGTGCCAGTGTGGAGAAAAATGTTTCTTGTGCATCACAACTGTAGGTGAGTAGGAAATCTCCACAACTTGTTATAGAATCATAGAATGCTAAGGGGTTGGAATGGACCATAAAGGTCACTTAGTGCCAACGCCTCCTGCTATGGGCAGGGACACTTCCCATTAGACCAGGTTGCTCAAGGCCTTACCCAACCTGGCCTTGAACACTGCCAGGATTGGGGCATTCTCAACCTCCCTGGGCATCCTGTTCCTGTGCCTAAATTTCCCCTCACTTGGCTTATACCCATAACTTGCTGTCCCATCCCTATAGTTTCAGCTTCCCTCTATCTCCCACCAGATACTGGAGGGCTGCAGTGATGTGTCCACACAACCTTCTCTTCTCCAGGCTCTACAGACCAAACTTAGCCTGTCTTTGCAGAGGAGGTGCTCCAATCCTCTTATCCACTTTGTGGCCTGTTCTGGAGTTGCTCCAACAGTTCCATGCCCTTCTTATGCTGAGGACCCCAGAGTTATCCTCCAGTGAGCATGTGCTGAAGTTTTAAGTGACCAAAAGTTGCACCAATTCCACTTCTTTTTCCAAAGGCACATTTCCCTGACTACTCTCACTTGCCTGTACCTCCAGCTTTAACCTTTCCTACTTCCATGCATCTTCCTTAACATGTTCATACTAATAGTGGGAGTAGGGTAGGATGAGGAAGCTGAAAGTTTGTACAGGGGGTTAGTAACAATCAAGAACACCATTAATACATTACTGTGTGAGACCTGTGAGGTGTGACAAATTTCACAGTGCTTGCTGGGTTCCCATTTCACTCTGTAGTTTACCAGTACAGGGTAGCAAAATTCACTCTGATTTTGGACTCTAGCATATGGTGTGGCAGTGGTGGTAGTGTTTGAAACTGAGTGAACTGAAATGCTGACATATTATCTTCTCCCTCCACTCCTCTCCCACTCCATCCTCTCTGGGAATATTTCATTGATGTGATGTGGAAAACAAGCCTATATCCAAGTGGTCTCAAAGTTGATCCTTACATCATACACATTACAGTAACTGTTTCTGATTCTCACTGTGATATCCTTACTCAGCTGAAGTTGCATATGATTTCAACTCTGTCTTTATCCATCTTCCCTCCATATTATTTAAATTTGTTTAATCAAGTGTTATTTGTGTTTATGTAATCCATAAAACATCCACATAAAATTAAAGCATTGTGCATAAAAAGCAATGGATGACTGCTCTTAAATCCAGTAGACAGCTTTTTATCAGTATGACTCAGTTGTGGAGGAAGTCTCTAGATAATAATTGAACAGAAAACTAAAATCCAATTAAATCTTAAGTAGTGAGTACATAGCATGTTCAACATGTTATTTGCTACATGGCCAGTATTTAAGTTTGATCCTGTGCTCAGGAAAGTTAGTGGAAATCTTTACACTGTTTTTTATTTAATGTCTGACTGTCTATTTAGAGGGCATATTTCTATTTAACAAATAGTTTAGGGTCAGAATCATATCTCTCCTGCTCCAGATAAATATATGCTATATAAAACTTATCATTTCTCCTGTTCTACATATGCATTTCCTCATAAAATGCTTCATATGACAAGAAGTGAAGGAACCAATTCCAGCAGAAGCTGTGAGGGTAAAGGCCAACACTGTGTTTATTCACACTTGGAATTTGGCAAGATAATTGGAAAAATGTCAGATACAACACAGATCAAAGTTGTGTTTCATAAAATTCCAGTCTTAGGGATAGCACATCCCAGGAGAGCAGGGTGTGCAGTAGGAGTGGTTTTAGAAAGCATTACCAGCCATATTGTCTATGGAATCTAGTTTCCTTTGCAGATATTCACTATCCATTCCTTACTTATATCATGTTTGAGAGCCACAGAATTCAAGGGAAATTGAGCAGTTAGGTCTTAAGCATAAGATCATGGTGTATCAAATTCCATTGTATCACTTTCTGCTGGCCTTGGGCTGAGCCTAATATTTGGTGAAAGCAGCTTTTATAAGGATGGAAAGTTTGAAGCTGAAAGCAAGAGCTGAGAATTCCTTGGTGCTTTGTTCCGGTTGTGAAAACCAGAGCTGCTGCAGCTTCTTTCTCAATTGCACTTGGCTGACCTCAGCCATCAGACATTGTTTTTCTGTCATTGCCTTCTCTCCTATATTATATGCTGCTCCATATGTTCTCCTCATACAAGACTTTATACTTGCTACAAACAAGGCATCTGTCAAGTTTCCTTCTGCAAGACAAATTTATTGTATGCTTCTCATCTCTTACAATCAGTTTTTTAATCCCTTAACCTTTTCCTGTGACTTTTAACTGAACTGCCTCTTTTTAGTTCTGACCACAGTATTGATTCAATTCCTGTCCTTTGGGCCTTTTGGATTGTACTGCCATCAAACACCTTTTAAAAACTGCTCACTTGGTTTCCCAGCCTTAAACTTGAAAAATATCAGCAAAACCTCAGACCTTCTCACACACTTTTGATGCATTAAGCCTTGTGCATGAAAGTTGGTACTATACTAAGTAGTCTTGTTGCTCAATTGTTCATCTTGCCTCAAGGCAGGGGAATAGATCACCTGAGGTCCTTTTCATTGTGTTTTACATGATTCTTCCTTTTTTTTTTTTGTGTCTATGATTTTTGTCACACTAGCTGATTGTTTTTTTACCTCTCTGTAAGTAGTGGCCAAGTGTTGGCACTCTCACAGTCTCTTGGATTTTCTGAGAGATTGGCCACATGCAGTGAATGGAGTGAAAGGAAGAGAGAAAGAAAGTTATAAATGTTCAAATGGAGGCTCTTTTGGCTAAAGAAAATACAAGCAAAATTTTTCTTGAATCAGAACAGTTACTGTACTGGAATTATCTGTCCTTTCATTATTTATCTAGATTTCAGCAGTTTCTTGACTATAACCAGTTAAGATTAACATTTGGATGAATATATCCTCTGGAGGCATTTTATTTGTATATTTGGGTTTTTAACATATACTAAACATATAACATATAACATATCCTTACTAAAATAGAAGAAAGTGAAAAAATCTACTGCTCTCAGTTGCTTATTCAGATTTCTGATAATAGAGAGGGCTGCTTAAAAGAGAGTTGCAGAAGCTAAGCCCTGCATGGGAAACGAAAAGGTTGTGACTAGTCTTTACTTTGGCATGATTACACTTTTTTCCCCCCTTTTTATTTATTTTCTCTGCTGCCAGGCAGTACAGCCATGTTTTAATCCTTTGCCATGGTGTAGTAGATGAAGTCTTATAATCTAAACTAGCCAGCTTTCCATGTGCCCTGTACCAAAGAGAAATGTTGGGCTGATGCAGAGATTACTGACTGCTACTTTATCCACATTCTGCACCCTAAATATCCACTGCAGCAATCAACCATACTGGTGTAAAGAGGGAGTAACTTCATTATAGCAGAAATTCTGCTGGTTTACATCTGTTCAAGTAGGAACATAATTCAACTCATCATTGATTTGCCTTTAAGTGTGGCCTTTTACATGTGACAAATGTTCCAAATTATTCTTCTATAAATGAAGATAGCACTTATACTGCCAGGAAGATATTTTCTTTCTGCCACTTCTGGTTTGCCAAAGGAACAGCAGGAGAGAGACATTCTCGTGGCAGCAAATATTTCTGAAATGTAATATCTCCATAACTGCATAGTCTACAGGAAAAGAAAAAGAAAATGTCCATAGCCATATTCTTAGTATCGTGTCAGCAGTCTCCATCCATGTATAACAGATTAAACATAAGCTATTTTTGTATCACAGGGTTGTTCTTATATTTTAAAAATTTACTGATTAGATTTGCTTATTTAACAGCAACAACTTCTTTCTAAAAATTATTTTTGTATCCAGCTTTTATTATTTTTTGCTTTTAGATTCAAGACATTTATTGGAAAATTTTTCTTCTGGGAATTTGCAGGTAGATGCATAACATATACTGGCAAATCCACACATGTTGACAGTAATTATGTTTGCTGTGTGTAAGTTAGGGAAATTAAAACTTTGTAGAGGTTGCAAAACTAGCACAGCATGTACTATTAGCAGAAACTCATTTTGCTGGGAAACAGATGAAGTATGCAGTGGCTTATATGCACATTAGCAATTGCACATGTTTGCAGAGGGGAAGTTTACAGACAAGGATTGCACAGTTTTGTCTATAGCTGCCTGTGCATTAATACATCTAGATAATTTCTTCATGTGGTACAACTTTTTTTCTAGTTTTATTCTTATAATAAGATTAAAAATAAAGCATTAAATCAAGGATTTTTTTTATTCTGATCTGTTCTTTTGTTAGTTAAAATTTTATAAAATTTTATTCTTTAGAAGCTATAGAAGTCTAGTGATAAAGAATGCCAAGTACACATCCATTTAATGCAAAGCAGTTATATGATTAGAAATGTATAGCCTGTTTTTCTTAGTAACGCTAACATCCCAAAGGGTGTCAATTACCTCCATATAACTTCCTTTATAAAAAGAAAGTAAGGCAAAGAAAGTAACTACTAGCTAAAAATAAATTGGACTTGCAATGCAGTCCAACACTGAAAGCTGTTGATGCATTTCATGAAGCTACTGAGAGTCCCTCAGAAGGCTTTCTGGAGGCAGCCAGAGATCATTTCTGTTAGGCATTAAGTGGAAAGTGAGTGCCTCAGTTTCCTGCCAAACTTCATTGCACTTCTGTCTGAAGTCTTGGGCCATGAGGCTGCTGCTACCTTTGTTCTCATCTTACACTGCTTTAAGAACTGTCCATTTTGTGAAGCATGATAAAGCCCCTTTTCATGTTTTCTGCCTATGTAGCTGAGCAGACACAAAAATCATGTGAATTCGCTCCCCCACTCCCTGTCTCCCCCTTCTCTGCCCCTCTCCACTCCCTTCCCCTGTAGGGGGAAGTCCAAAGTCTTTGGATTTTGATTTTATAAGCTCTATGATTTTAATTTTTTTCCACGGTATTTGGATATTTTCCTACAGAAAGGCAGTACAGGGTGCATTTTGTCCCCAAAAATATCTGTTGAAATAGCAGTTCATACGACTGACTAAGAAGATATGCCACGTCTGGAAAAACTAAATCAGCAGCCTTAGTTTGCAGCTTGAGAAAAAAAAATGTTTGGAGGGAAACTGCTTTTCTGAGACAAAATGAAAGGCAGTGTTGAGGCAGCCAAATTGGAGTAGTACAGAGACCCTCATCCTAGTAACAAGTCCTGCATATTGAGAATCTTTGGTACTTGAACCATGTCCTCTATTGAGATTTGGATTCAAGCAGAATACTTTTTGCTGGCTCATCACTCCCTAGAGACTTATTCCCTGTGATAACAGCCCTTACCTGTTCCTGTACTGGTCTCTCATTAATTATCTGCTTTGCTAGGCTCTTATGTTTTAAACACATGTAGGTCTCACTTCATGATAAGGCTGGGTGACTGACTGTTCAGAAGACACTTACTTTTGGGGGGATTGCAGGGAGTGTGACCCTCTCTGCTCTCTGTGCTTATATTAGGACAGTCCAGGACTGTGCACTGAGCACAGATCTCCTGGCCTTGTCCTCTCCCAGTAATATTTTCTGCAAGGAATGACACTTGAGGGGATTTATGAACTATTTTTCCCCAAAAACTTAGTTTTTTTGGTATTTACAGGCAAGCCCAATGAAGAGTGACTGAGAGAGCTGGGGTTGTTTAGCCTGGAGAAAAGGAGATTCAGAGGTGACCTTATCACTCTCCAAACTGCCTGAGAGGTGGTTGTACCCAGGTGAGGGGTTGGTCTCTTCTCCCAGTGACAGGATGGGAGGACACAGCCTCAAGCTGCACCAGGTGAAGCTTATGCTAGATACTAGAGAAAAATCCTTCATAGACAGAGTGGTCCAGTATTGGAATGGGCTGCTCAGAGGGGTGGTTGAGTCACTGTCCCTGGAGGTGTTTAAAAAAAGACTTGGTGAGGTGCTCAGTGCCGTGGTTCTAGCTGATAAGGCACACAGTTGATTCTGTGATTCTGTGACAGTTAAAGGTGTCTTGGTTTGGAATGGTTTAAGTCTTCATATTATGTCCCATATTCTGGTATGAGTTAAATTATATTGATCCAAAATGACATAATTACTCCACATATCAGGATGATTCACTAAGGCTGAGGAAGATTCTGTTACACAAATTAAAAAACCAGATTTTAAGAAGAACAGATTTAAAAAGCTAAGACTTTGTTGATGTTGTTAGCAGCAGTATTAGTACAAACATTTCACTGAAAAATTAGAAAGCTAATGCTAATCATTTTAGAACACTACATACTTTTCCAAATGCTTTTTTTTGACCTTTAGCACTGATATTTTTTTTTTCATGCTTAGCAGTTAGCATTCTTAAATGATTGTGAAACAGAGGTTCTGGAGAATTCAGGGTTCATATACAGCAGTAATACTATTTTCTTCTAATGCATCTAGAAATGATGCATCAAAGACCCAAAATGGGTCAGGGCAGGATGTAGCTGGGAGTGATGCTCAGGACAGGCAGCAGCAGTATTTTCCCCACCATGATGAATCGTAAACTAAAGCTATTGGCTTTGAAGGTTTTTCAAACTTCTTTAGCCTTCTTTAGCCCTCAGGTGAACCCTTCTCTGACCATTGCTTCTTCTTAAGTCTAAGATGCTCAAAACCGTGGTGAAATATTTGAATCATAGAAACATTTAAGCTAGAAAAGAGCTCATTGAGTCCACCCTTTGACCAATCACCACCTTGTCAACTAAACCACAGCACTATGAGCCATGTCCAGCTGTTTCTTGGACACTTCTGGGGGTGGTGACTCCACCACCTCACTAGGCAGCCTGTTCCAATGCTTAAAATGGACTTCACCCTTTCCACAGAGAAACTCTTCCTGAATTCCTTCTCAACTTGAACCTCCCCTGGCTCAGCTTGAGGCTGTGTCCTCTCGTCCTATCACTTTTTGCCTGGAAGAAAAAGGCAACCCCTCACTACCTTTCAGGCAGTTGAAGAGAATGACAAGGTCTCCCCTGAGCCTCCTTTTCTCCAGGCTCTAAACAACCCCAGCTCTCTCAGCCACTCCTCAGATGACTCAGTCTCTAAATGCTCCATTGCCCTTCCGGGACATGCTCCAGCCCCTCAATGTCCTTCCTGAACTGAGGGGCCTGGAGCTGGACATGAAATACACGAGGTGTGGCCACACCAGTGCTGAGTACAGGGAGCAATCACTGCCCTGGTCCTGCTGGACTCCCTATTTTTGATAGAAGCCAGGATACCAACATCCTTCTTGGCCATCTGGGTACAGCTGGCTCATGCTCAGCTGCTGTCAACCAGCACCCCTAAGTCCTTTTCCTCCAGACAGCTTTTTAGCCATTCTGTCCCAAGCCTATAGCACTGCCTGGAGCTGTTGTGGCCAAAGTGTAGGACTCAACACCTCACCTTGTTGAACCTCATACAGTTGTCCTCAGCCCATCAATCCAGCCCCTCCAGACCCCTCTGCAGAGCCTTCCTACTCTCCTGCAGATCATCACTCCTGCCTAATTTAGCATTGTCTGCCAAGTTACTGGGGGTGCACTTGATGTTCTCACCCAGATCATCAGTAAATATACCGAACAGATCTGGCCCAGTACTGAGCCCTGGCTAACCCTGCTAGAGAGTGGCCACCAGCTCCATGAGGCACCATTCACCACCACTCTCTGGGCCCAGACATCCAGACAGTTTTTTACCCAGCTGCCTGCACCTGTCAGTCATAGTCATATGTCAATGAGTCGTTAGTTGATATTTGGTTAAAATTAATTGCACTAATTGCCCATGGTACAGGATATATGTATGACTAATCCTAGGAAATCTTTCATGCCATATGTCTCTGCCATAGTTCTTATAAACATAATTTCATGTCTACAAATAGCATATTTGCTAAGGCAAAAGCATCAACTTTGCGTTTCATGAGGAATGTGTTCAGTGGTTTCAGCTTCTCTGAAGAATAAGGTCTTCCAGTAAACTTTTGGGTAATTTTTAGTCAATTGCCTTGCTAGCTCTATGCCATTTCCTTCATTTCTGCATCCAAATCAAGTAGTCGATGTTGGCCTATAGAACCTACTCCTTGCTGAACGTGCACTTCTTTCTTCTTGCTTTACAACATTTGAGTCTTCTCAAGGAAAATCAGAGGGACTTGAGCAGTCTCAAAAAAAAAAATTCTGCAGCTATGAAATTCTTTTAGCCTTTGTTTTGACAGAACATGAATCAGGAAACCTTTAAAGAAAGGTATGTAATTTGTTGCAGTCTTCTCTGAACATGATAATGGGTGGAACAGCATTTTTTTTTAAGTCTATATGATTTATTAAGTTTTGAAAAGTGTGCATCTGTTCAAGGTCCACACATAAAACACATTTTGTTAATAATAAAATGTCTTCTCAAGTAACAAACTTCTTGAAGGAGTACAGTACACTGTGTGCCTTGACTTCCATATGCTTCTAGGACTCTCAAACTCTAGCTTACCTAAAAATTCCCCCAAATTCACATTCTATTTGGAGATACATTTATTGAGATTAGAAAAATTGCTAAAATAGTTTACTTACTTCACATTTGTTAACTTCATCTGGGGATCCGGGAAGGGATTCTCTGTAGCTGCTTTGTCATTTTTGTGGTTTCCTCCACCATTTATGCAAATTAAGCAACAAATTCTACTTCCCTGTATTAAAACAGTAAAGAAAAAATGATTAATTGCCCTGTCAGAGACAATATATCTTCAAGATCCAGATAATATATTTAACTTGTGACTTTTATTGATCTCTATTTTTTAGAAATACATGAGCACTTTTAAATTTGTCCTGCTACGAAAATTTTGATCCTACAGAGTTTTTGTTTTGTTTTGTTTCCACAAAACTTAGCAAAGAATCATGAAAGCCTCTCCTTAAAACAAGAAGAAAAAGGAGATGAAGGAAATGGAGAACATCAGGAAAACCTTTTTCACTTTAGGTGTGACTGAGTGCTGACACAGGCTGCCCAGAGAAGTTGTGTAGTCTTCATCCTTGGTCCTAAGCAACTGCTTCAGCAGGGAGTATTGGACAAGATAATGCTTAGGGGTCCATTTCAACCTTTTTTTTTTACTACATTTGAGTATGCAGAGATTTTTCATACTTTCTTTTGAAAAGCTTCTAAATTGAAAGCTGAGTAAGTTAACTTTTGCCACAATTTCACTGTCATTCCACCAAAGTAAAAGCTCATCTTGTTAGATAATTATTTAGCTAGGTGTACCTATGAGCACTTTTAACTAAGAGTGAAGAAAAATGCTGATGGAGGCCACACAGAGGTTTATATATGAGTTTTGTTTGCACTAACATATCCCAGGCAGCTCTGAAAATGCCATATGGAAAGCACGGGGAGAAGGGAGTAGCTAGTCTTCTGAGATGAATCTTCATGAAATTACATTTCTTGGAAGAATACCAGGGAATGCTGCAAATAAAGCACAGCATATGTGTAAAGATGCTGTTGTCTAGACCACTAAGGATTAGGTGTTCCTTCTTCTTTTTTCAAAGCAATGCTGTCTTCTCCGAAAGATGAAGCTCAGTCCCTAATACGTAGTTCGTGGCTGTAAAGAAAACAACTTCTCATGGCATTTATTAGTTGAGCTCTGTTTTTAAAAACAAAATCAGACTGAGCATGCCAGACCTTAATGCTATGACAGCTCATGCTTATTTCTGTGTGCTTGACTTCCCCTGGGCCTCATGTGAGTATAACCTGACACCACTTGTTAGCAGCACTCTTCATTCTGCTGGCTTGATGAAGGAGTGTTTTTCATAGTTAATTGTAATTAACTGGACAAAATAAAAATAACTTTAGAGGAAGCCCTTTTACTTTGAAGTGATGAAGGAAATTTGTACATTCTTTACACCAATGCACAGACCCACCCAATCAAGTCACTGAAGCACAGGGAGTGGACACAGGTGTCATTCTCCAAAGCACAGTCCATACTGATTGAGTGCAGTTGTGTCTTTTTTTTTTCACATCTCAGATGAAGAGCATTATTATTTCTTGCTTTTACTTAGCTTTGAATCTTTTGGCTCTATTCTCCACTCCCCCTTTTTTTTTTTTTATTTGTCCCCACTGCTTCTGATATTTTCCTGATTTTCCACAGGCAGCACTACTGCAAATCACCAATGTTTATCAGCTGAACCACAAAAACTTAAGTAACTATTCCCAAAATATTCTCATAACAAAAAAAATTTTAAAAAGCCCTGAAAGCATACCATAGGGTCTAGACATATGTAATGAAAGTACCATCTGAAAATTGGCATCCTAAAAGGTTTGCAAATGAGAAATAACCAACTTCTAATCAAGGGTAGAAATTCTTAATTAAGAATTTGCAATAATTAATGCAGCACACTAAACATACTTCCAGAATTCCTTCACAGAGCCTCCAGCTTGGTGCTTTTAGTAAAATTAGTCAATTCTTTTTTCCTACTGTTAGCACACAAACTCAGACCTTTTAATTCTTTCACTGCTTTGCTAAAACAGCAGTTTGTTGAAAGCAGTCATTAGGGCAGACACAAAGCAACTTTATAGCAGAAAATTATCAGAGACTTAAGTCAATCCCTTAATAAATGTCCACAGTGGGGTTTGCAAGATATGCTCTGGTTGATGAAGCATCTAAATGCATTCCAGTTAAAAAGTACTGCTGTCCAAAGACTTGGTCTACCAAATTCAGCTTGTGTCTGCAATGTATGGAAAATGATGGCTAAGAGCTGGAACAACCTTAATGAGTCAAGGCTGAGATCAAATTCAGAGCTAGTCATTATTTTCCTACTGGGCACCCACATATGAGTGTACATGCGATTATACAAGATTCAGCATTTTAAACAACAGAATAATTAGGAAAAGGCAATTGTAGAACAGATACATAGCTATAAAGAGCTGTGGTTGTAAAACAGATTATTCAGTCTGTGAAATTGCACTAAAAATACTCGTATGGAGAATTTTCCTTTGTGCACAATTCACGATAGCTGCTAATTACTTAGGAGTTGAGACTTAGATAAATTATCACATCATAAATCTACATAACATGTTATTATTAACTGTAAATTTTTTGTGAAGTAAATGGAAGCAAGTTGGTTGAAACTTTTAGTAGCTGAATCACACTTTTAGCTTACATGGATATTTAACAACCTGATCTCTACTGTGACTTGGAACATGAAGGTGGAATTAATTTTGTTTTATGGTACTTGAAAGTAACTTGCTCAATTAACTTGTAGACTTAACATTTTAAAAGTGGGAAATATTCAGCTCATTCTTAGAGAATGCAGAACAGCAAACTGATCAGATGCTTGGAGACCATTTTTCCATATTTTTCCCTCCCTCATGCTACAAAGACCACATCATTACACAATTTTTTTCACAGCTTCCTTTCCCAGTGCACGTTCATCTTGTTAGTGGCCCCACACTCAACGTGGTGCAAATAAATTTGAGTAAGCGGTTGTTGTGGATCTTTCAGTAGTTGCACACTGCCTCTGATTTATCCATAACCAAATAGGTGTTCCTAGTTCAGGAATTTGTTTTGGTTTGTTTTTTTTCCTACCTGCTATTTTGTTTTTAAAAAATGGTGTGACTAGGTTCTCCTAGAAATCAGCAGAGAGGCACAGAGAGCAATTCAACATGTGTGACAAGAGATCTGTCAATGATGTAGGTAGGATAAATCACTTTCTGAGGATCTAATCTCTCTCCTGATAGGGTAATGCTAATCTCTCTCAAGCAGGGTAGTGCTTGAGAACTACCTCTGACAAGTCACCACAACTTTGGGCAGACACAGCTGTTTAGGTTGATTCCATGTGTTAAGTCTCAGGTCAGAACTTGCCCCTTGCAGCAACCACAAATAGGGTCTGACAGACTTGAACCTCCTTCTTCAGAATATGGTCTCATGGAAATACCAAAACCACTCTCTGGAGCAGCAGAAACAAAGAGAGAAGTGCAGCAACTGTTGTGAGTACTCAGCAGTGGAAAAGAGAACAAAGTAAAGAATGTCATCATGCTACTGTGAGTTTACAGTGCATCCTGAACTTGGTGTGAGGTTTCGGTGCCCTCATCAAAGTCAGTATGACAGAGTAGGGAATGTTGTAACAGGGTCATAGAGTTACACAGAGAAGCTGTGGAAACTCCACTGCTGGATGTACCAAAATGACAACTCGAGCCTGACACTGAAGGTGACTCTCTTGAGAAGGATTTTGGACTCAAAGACATTGAAAAGTCACCTGCAACTTGAATTATTCTATGATGAAAGGTATGGGATAGCATCTGTATGAGGACAAAAGAGCTAAGGTTAGTCTCTTCAACTCTGGAAATTTAGAAGACACTATGATTTTAAAAAACATGACTAGCTTTATAGAGGGTGGATGGATAGAAAACCGTTTCCCTTTTCCACTCTAAAGGGGGAGACCTGAAACTACCTGCATGCTGCCAATCTAAAATGAAGAGGAGGAGACAGCTCTTCATCACTGAGCAGAAAATGGACCTGGGGTACTCTGCTAAATCACAAAGCAATTGTGAGAAAGTTACCTCAGGTCAGTGGGGCACAGAATACCTATTTGAGAGGTATATCCACTGACAGCTCCTAAATATGCATAATTACATTTGGTTAAGGAAGCCAGTGATCTGACCCTCACTGGTGGCTTGGAAAGCATTGGAGGGAGCTGGCACATATGGCTGGCTTGTCCTTACACTTGCTTGTTGATGGCCAGCGTTGGAGACAGGTTTGTGAGCTGAACTACCCTTGGCTTAAAGCAAAACTGTTATTCTTGCATTGTTTTGGACCAACAGTAAAGAGTCCTTGATTTTTATCCCTTCCTGGCAAAATGATTTTTTTTTTATTATGTCTGGCACCAGCACTCAAATGTATGTTAGTCTTTAGATTCACTACCTCTTGGCTAATTTGAAGTGGGAATCCATAGTACACTTTCATATTTATAGGTATATATACCCCCCGAATCCTGTATATAATATATACTTAAGTGAAAAAATACATAACATATGTAGAACTCAAAAGAACTCTAACTAATATTTGTCCTTAGCCTTGGAATCTGTCACTCAGTAACAAGCTTAAGGAATAGAAACCACATAATTTTTTCTAGGTTCCTTATAATGTAATAGCAGTGTCAGAACAGCTTGTTCACAAATAAATTAACAATTCAGTTTAAGAAGCAACTGTGGACTCATTTCTTAAATTTTAAGTTATCCAGGGGCACTCCCCATACTTATCTATAGCTGCAGTTTGGCTGGACATAAAAGACATATGGATGCCTTTGAATATTCCATGTCTTCCTGAATTAGAGGGTTTCCCTGATGTGTTATTTTTGCCTTTTAAATTTTTTTATAATATAGTAATAGAAACATGGCAGGGGGTACTCAAAGTACTGAGACTGAGCATTGTAAAGCATATTATGTTGATTGTCCTGGCATAAATTTGTTTCAGGCTTAGGCTATTTCAGGAGGCCAATTCTTTCTTCTTCATTTGGGGCTAGGATGTAGCTTCAAGGTTGCAGCTGTCTGGCACTCCAAAACAGCTCTGGGGAAAATGATTTTCATTGGCAAATAAATCAGTCTGTTATGTTGTATCTTGATAAATTTTTGAATTTGAAAAGATGCTACTGAAAGAGGAACGCAATCATATTTTGCTTACACTGATTTAGAAAGTGAAGTAAAATACTGGAATTAATCTCAAAGGACTTTGCAGGAGTTTGGAGATTTGGGTTTATTATTAGGCTTAGCACATGTTCTGAAATGTCCTGTATCACAAGACAAAGTTTAAGGTTTAAATATAGCACTTTATGTTTATGATCCAAACATTGGCAATGGGCTTACTAGGTTAAGAAGCACCTGTACTGTAAGGAAAGCAGGTGAGATCAGGCATAGAAGAGTTCTCCTGCAGGCCACATCTGGAGGAGGTGACTGTGCAAGACAAGATGATAAGAACATTGAAAAACACATGACATTTTCACCTACATTATGAAAACAACTCTTTGGAACGTTGTGGGATTTCTGGACATGATTAGTAGACATCTATCAGAACATTTTGTTCAAATTACTTCTAGTCAGACAGTAATTGTATTTAGCAGCAGAACATGAGATTAATGGGTTTGGAATGATCAGACAATAAAACCAAAGTTATGTAACATTTTATTTTGATGAATATTGCCATAAAATAACTCCTCTATCTCCTTGCCATTTATTGTTTTAGTATAAAAGCATTTCCAGGACAATATATTTTCTAACTTTCATTAAACATATACCTTTGGGTTTTCAGAAAATAGAAGTTAAACCATTTAACTGAACTAATTCTTATAAAATCTATAAATTCTGTTTAGTTCTTAAAAAAGAAGAGTGGATGGAAATAAAGCTGTTACAGAAGCAGGGAGGCAGTCAGACACTCTAACCTCTCCCTCTGGCTCCTGCACAGCCTGTGGACATCATGGGGAAACTGCTGGGTACTGGGCCATGCAGATAGTGTGTTATTGTTATTCAGACTGTTTCTTGGTTCCTTGTACCCACACTATATCCAAGCCTTGCAGTTTCTCTCTGCTTTTCAAAGATACGGCTCTTTTATAAACTTCCCTCCCCTCGAATTAAATCTTCCCACCTAAATTAGTACATCTTTTTTTGTGCCCATCTAGACAAATAGAATTTTTTCTTATTAATGCTGCTACGGGACAACTATTGCAAATTCACATTTTCTTGAACCACTGAAAGTTCTCTCTTTGTTTGAATCCCTTTACTGGTTTCTGTTTCTGTATTCTAACAGCTGTAGCTTAAACATCCTCCATTTTCAGGCCCTTCATGGCCAATCTCCATTTTGAACATAATTTTCAACACTGTCTAAATAACCTCTTGTCATTTTTGACACTGTCAAAATAACCTCTTGTCATTTTTGATGCGTTGCTGGAAAGCTCTATTCCTGCTTCTAATGAGCCCTGGCCTCATAGCCTGTTATTTCCAACACTATGTTAATTCTTCCTGTTTTTTCATGTTACTGCTTTTCCATTAAATGACCTTCCTAAAAGTCAAAGCATTGCTTTCCTGTAAGTGTCTCCTTGGGATTCCCCTCTGTGCTAATACCTGCAGAAAATCTGTCACCTCCTCAGACAACAGGGTGATTAATGTCATTTTGTTCTCTTAAGCTCTCTTATATATAATTCATCTTTCTTTGCTGTGCTAAATATTACATATCTTTCTTTGGCACAGCATTTTTCTTGTTCTGTTCCTGGCTAATTGGCTATGATCAAGACTAAAATTTCAAAAATAGACAGAAATAAGCAAGAAAATTAAAAAAGAAAAGTAATTGAATACTGAAACACACACATTCTTTTTTTTATATAAGAATTATCAGCATTTCTACAAGTCTTGGAGGTTTCATTTTGCACAGGGCATGAGAATATTTCAATGCTGAGCATATCACCAGAAATATCTGCTCTTCAGATTTGAAAAAGAAAGTTTTAAGCCATGATTTAAATTATTTCCATTTGCAAGGGCAAACAATGCCACATCCTATCGACTGGAAGCAGGAGAAATGCAAAAAACTAAAAGTCAAAGTAAAAGAATAGTTCTATGAAGGTATGAGAATGCCTTCATTTTAATCACAAGGTTTTAATTTTTCAATTTCCATAGCACTAAAGGAGCCAGATAAACCATCATTGTTTCTATTTACTGCTGGCACTTCTGTCATGCCTCATAACCATTTCCTAAAGAGCAGATGAATGTGTGGGCAGATCAAATATAAGCCAATGCACCTGAGTGCCCTAATATTCAACTTCATAAGCAAAATACAGTCCAGGTTCCACCATGATGTAATTGACAGCATCTTTAGAGAGATAAAGTAAATGAATGATTTAACAGCTGATACTCTTAGACCAAAACATATTCAGGAAAAAATCTTCAAAGCCAGACCAGTCCTGCAAAATGCATTCATTATTAGTGACATGTCAAGTAAGTATTTGCTTTGCGTCATTACATGTATTACAAGTAGATCCACAGGCTATCAGCTTCCTCCCATTTTTCACTGGCAGTCATTAGATGTTGCTTTATGATGACATTAATTTTACTTGTTTGTGCTGTTCCTCTTTACGAATGATCACCTGGACTAAGTGCAGTCATGTTTTTAGGGTCAAAAAGTCAATGGCTACAGCCCCTTCCTCCCATCTGTTTCTTCTCTGGGTCCTTGCATGTTGGGTGGGTAAGGTCACTTTGCCAGTGTGCCACACTCCCTGCCATGGGAGAGCTGTTTTTAAGCCCAGCCCAAGGAAAAGAGGGCATCCCTTTTGCACAGGGAAAGCTGCACTAACTGAGGTGCTTAAGGAAGATCTGTGAAAAAACTGTAGGCATTTGTGGCCTTCAGGCACCTCAGGAAGCTAGAGAGGGTGTTTGTTTCTTTATCTTGGAGTTAAGAACACCAATGATAATTTGTATGCTTACATACTTTGTTTTTGGATCTTATCCTTGAACACATTACAAAGGCCTGAGATTTGTTTAATTATCTTTTATTCTCCAGTTCCATAATATTTCCAAACAATTTTCCATTACCATGTTCTGTGAAGCTCATCCCAAAAATATTTATCTTGGCTGACAGAAAAACGAACAGTGTAGCTGACATCTGTCACAGATTAGTGGATTGAAAAATTACAAGAAACAAATTTGGTTATCTGTGCCTAGTACCATTTGAGATGTCTTTTCAGTTCTTTGTGACACCAGCTCACTTGTGCCTAAGGCTTCCCAGCTAAGTAGCAACTACCAGGAGCCTTCATATATCTGTAATGTTTTCTAAAATGACCACAAGTCAAATATGCAAATCAAATCTATCAACCAGTTATTGTGGAACAAAATTTTTTTTCCCTTTCTAGCCAGAAAATATCTGTGAATGATACATTCATTGTCTTAATCACATGGCAATCCCTGAAGAGGGCAGAGCAACTTGTGCTTAGCATTAGTAAAAACACAGAAGAAAGCATCCACTCCTCAGTATCTATTTAAATGCCAGGACATTAATTATTTATTGACCTCAAGAAGAGTTTGTACATTCCTAAAGACATTCAAATTCACACTGGTGTGAAGAGAAGATGTATGTACAATATTGAAGAACCCTGATTTGTTCACTTTCCTGTGCTAATCCTAAGAGAAAAAGCACATTTCAAACTGCTATGTCATGTCTCTTTATTTGTGTCTTGCTTCTTTTAATTTCCATTCCATAGTTTCTAGAGAAAAAAAAATCTTAAAAGAACACCTTTCATACTCTCTTTTATAGAAACTCCATGGATTGCTACTGGAGAATTGTTTCACTACTCTTATAGACTTATAATATCTTTCAGTAATCTTTACCTGAGTGGTAAAACATGTATTTTTCAGTAAAGTAAGCAAATACAATACGGAACACACATAGGGCTCAGAGCTGTTGGATTAGAAGCCACTGGACTGACTTTAAGTATGATTAAAGATCCTTGAAGAAAGGAAAAGATGAAGAGTGGACAAACATTCAAATATGATTCAACAAGAAAGGACAGCCCAGAATGGAATGTATGAAATGAAGGTGCTCAGAAATGGTAGAAGAAGTTAAGACAAAAAAATTACAAGGGGAAAAATCAGAACAGCATTAAAAGCTTGAGGTAATATTTGAATGAAGTTGTTCTAAAATCAACAAAGACCTCTCATGACTTGTGTTCTTTGATTTTGTCTTTGTAGCAATCACAAGAAAAGTGGTGTGATTGGAATTGCTTAAATTACTTTGAGAAGTATTTCTCTTCAGTTCCAATAAAGAAAAAAAAAAGTCTGTGCTAAGCATAATAAAACTTTATATAGATCCTGTTTTTACAGATACACTTGCACAATCCCAATTTGAGGCCAAACACAATTGATAGGATTGATTTGGGATAGGATTAGTTGAATGTAACTTTAGCTGTTTGAAAAAAAAATCTACCCCGAGCTACTTGTATAGGCTGTGCATACTGTCAGTGCAGCAGAAAAATACCTCCAGAGTATGATTCATCCTGTCCTGAGTTTGATGCCTGAGATAATTGAGACCAGTTACCATTTGGAGGAGTCACTCTTTATCTCCTGAATATAAGCAGTGTAAGCACTCACTTTTAGATCTTTAAGTCAGGAGATAAATTTCACTTTCTCAGTCTACACTGACTGACATTAAAACATTCTTCCTAAGTGAAAGATTTTTGTGGTTGTCAACACCTGTTCAAAATTTGTTATGGTCACTGAGAAAATACAATGTATTTCAACTTTTATTTTGTGAATAGTTCATTAGCAGCAATAAAAAAGGAATATTTGGAAATTACAGAACTTTCTAATGAAGTCACATGCTTCATTAGAAAGAACTTCCACAATATCTTCAGACCAGTTGAGCAAGTAGGATAAGAATTCAATTTTATAATTTTTTTATTCACATACATTCTATGCAAGAATCTTATACAAAGAAAAATATTACCTGTTTTTTCTTGAACTCTAAAATACAGATCCTTGTTACATGCTGCATGAGACATTACACCTGTTTTTGTGACATGCTCTGTGAGATGGGACATAAAGTTCACTTGCTTTTTTCTCTCTGCTTTCTGGTATTTAATATTATTTTCAAATTATTATTATTATTTTCTTCTTTTTTCCCCCAGAAAAGAACAGTGCCAAACATTGCGGATGATGTTGAACACATAACCTGTGGTGAGAGCATGGATGTGAGCTTTACTGTTCCATTTAGCATTTATAACTGCTCCGCTAATGTTATTTATTCACTCTGTGGAATTTTAGTAGTTTGAGCAATGAAAATGGATGAAATGCGCTCACTTTTATCTTAGAACTTCATTACTCAATGTCATCCCAAGAAAAGTTAGCATGGTATCCTTTCAGCTCCTACGGTGCCAATGCTACTGTACTGGAAGGTGGTCGAAGTCCTGGGCATTTGTTACATTTATAGAAACTTTGGTATTCCTCTGTCTGGAACATTCTGGTAGCTCTTACTTAAAGGGTAGATTTCTAACTAGCCTTAAAGAGGGACTCTCACCCAGAGTTTAAGTGACAAAATGACACACTGCTCCACAGCATGACAGGTCCACAGCCTCCTTTTATACCCTGACATGCTTTGTCCTGCTCTGCTGAGAGACATTCATTTGTTCATGTCTCACAAGAATTATCTTCTCAAATGCCTAATAAACAGTTACTGCAATAAGAACCACACCACAAGTCCTTTTTCACAGACCAGTTCAACATTAACCGAGGTACAGAACTACATCCCTTTCGTAAGCTTTGATTTTCACATGAATATGATTCAGATCCAAAATTTAGATTTTTGGGAGAACAGGTTCTGAATGAAAAGCCGAGGAAGGTTATTGGTAGTAGAGGATTCTTCTTCCCTCCACAGCCAGCATATTCCACCTCTTGCATACCTACCATTCTATAGCAGTGGTTAGGATCCTTGCTGTAGGATTTCCATCCTTATATATACTGCAAGAGAGTAAAACCACACCTTCTACACACTTCACTTTGCCTTTTAATTGTTTTTCATTTGTTTGCCTTTTTTTTTTTTTTTTTTTTTTTTTTTTAATAGTCATGGCATTACAGAAAAGAGAGTGGCTTTAAAATAAAATAACACCCACGGTTGTGGCTATTTCAAGCAGCTTCCAGGTATTTGTGATGTGTGCAATGAAGTTGAGCCCTTATGGTTCTTAAGGTTCTTAATATTTTTAGACAAAGGAACATCTATTACTTTAATTCTGGTCACAGTTATTTAGGCACTGATGTACCTTGACAATCTTCAGAAGGATGTGACATACCTAGAGAGTTTTAGAGGTTCAGCCCCTGCCTTTCGACTGCCCACAGGTTTGTGTAGCAGCAGGAGCAAAGACTTCCAGGGATACAATCTTGGATTTATATCTCATGTTAGACCTGCGAAGTCCTTGAACAACATTAAAATTTGTGATGCTGATGGCGTTTGCAGACACCTGGGACATCAATTATGCTTTCCTAAGTCCTTCTTCCGCACTGTTATAGGATTCCAAGATAGCTGACCTGAATCTGTAGCTGCCTTTATATCTAACAATAAATTATAAACACAAACATTGCCTGGAATGTTTTGGAAGAATCATGGGAGGACCACAAGTTGCTCAAAAGCCTGCAATTCACGTAATCTCCAGACACTGAAAAAACTTTCCAGATATGTGTGGTTAATATTTATCATTATGTGCATTTTTTCCAACGTGACTAAAAAGTTTTTAGGCCAGTCTTGCATTCCTGCTCACCTAATTTGAACAATGACCCAGTGCACTTGGTCACAGTGAATGAAGTGTGCTTTGTAAGCAGTAAACACTCTTCATTTTCTGAGCCCAGTCAAGATCCACTTGTCATTTATCTGCTGAGAAACATGGCATTCCCCTTCCTGATTCCTGCTGGCTGTCTCTGTTTTGCAAATCACATCTCAAAAGTGCTCTCTGGCAAACACAGCGTTATCTGTGGCACTGCCGATGTGATCTGTGATAATTTTTGGGTCTGTAAAGCTTTCCTTACAGATATGTCTATATAAAGATGAATACATAATGCTGTTGTTTTCTTTAGAACAATGGTAATGTGCTATTTGCTACTGCATGGCGGAATGATAATGGTTGCTGGGGAAAAATGAAATCTGGTCTGAAATCACCAGTAAGGGTCTAGGCAAGAGCTGGAGCCAAAGCAGAAGCACAGCTGAGTAAGAGATGACAGTCGGGGCCAGGGGCTTCCTGGGGAAGGCGGAGGCTCCCCATTGGGGACCTCTGGGGCAGGGCTTAGCAGCCAGAGCCCATCCTACACCCCAGTCAGGAGTAGCAGAGCTCCTGGTGTCTCCCTGGGGATGATGATGGGCTGAGGATGGACCAGCACAGGGCCTGCAGGTGATGGCTGAGACTGGGTTCAGTGAAGGAAATCAGAGACAGACATGGCTGCAGGAAAATTCAGCATGAGGATGAGAGCCACATCTGAGGCAGCCCCAAGGAAAGTTGGGCAAGTCCTGGCTGAACTGGTTTCCCTTTGCAGCAGAACAAAGGCGTAGGGGTGTACTCAGGACAAGTCCTGAGAAGGACTCCTTGAACAGCTACTAGCAGTGTCTCTATCAACAGGAACATTATAGTATAACTGCTGCTACAACGCCTTAGGTATGTGAGGTATTTTCTTGGCAAATAGTGAGATGGTGCAATGTGCAAGGCAGCCCATTTCTTGTAGCTGGGTGCTGTGGGCATGGTTCCTCAAGCAGTGGTCTGTGGTCAAGCTCCCTCTGCAAGGCTCTGCCAAGTAGCCACACATTGGACACGGAAAGAAGGTCACCAGACATATAAGGTTCCTGTGATCTTGGCTCATCTAAATCTGATGCTGATTTGCTGACTTTTTCATTCTGCTGTTAAGACACCACCTTCAGCCAGGCTATGTGGGCATGAAGGAAAACCTGGCATCTCATTCTGAGGGACAGAGGAGTCTGGAGGTAACAAACCTGTGCACCTTTCAGTTTTCTTCCAAAGCACTGCCCAAAGCTTCTGGCCCCAGTGCTGTGCAGGGGCTGCTTTGTCCTCAGCTTCCTGCTCCAGCCATTGCTAAAAGCCTTGCAGAATCAGCGACCCACTGGGGCAAGGTTTCTGATACTAAGGGGAAGATGAACACACAGATGAAGAAGCAACAAAAGGGACACGTCACCACTGAAATCATCTGTGTAGAAAGAAAAATTCACTGTCTTGCTGTTGTGTCCAGTGTATAACGTGCAAAAGGAAAGAAGGGAATGTATGTTTCTGAGCTCCCTAGGAGCACTCAGAATTCACAACTCCTGCTCCTATCTAATGTCTGTCAGACTGGCAGATCCTGCCACATAAGAAGACAAAATCTGAGCTCCCTCAAGGGCACCTACTGCTAGATTACAGGAGTTTGATTTGGTCAGAAATCAGAAACAGTAATCCAACTGCTAGGGAAAGGACTGACTACTAGTTCTTGCTACATTCATACCCAAAGGCAGCTGTCATTCAAGAGCTCTTTCCTACCAACAAAACTTGCTTTGCAACTCAGACCAGCAATTGATATACTGAAAAATACTCTTCAACCTAAAATTGGAGAAGTTACTGCAATCCAGATGTCACTGTAATTTTCACATTACCCAAGTGAAAGCAAAATATCTCTTCCTTCTGCTAAGCAACAGAAACAACACAATTGAGAAAAATAACTTTAACATCCTGTATTTTTTAATTAATTACAGCTGATTGACTCGACCGTATGTTTGGAAATTTAATATTTTGGTCCACATGGAAATGTTCACTGCATAAAACAAAGTAATAAATATTTTTTAGTCGTATGGAAATACTGTACATTAGTAACTACATTAACATGTATGAAGAGAAATAGATTCTGAGCAACTATTTTGGAGCTCTGGCTTGGGACTGTGAACCATTTCAAGAAGAAGCAGTTTTTAAAGCATCCCTTCTCTCCTCTTCTCATGATAAGTATGTATACTGAAGATACTTGCTTATAACAATGCAGTTTGTTAGTTTGTTTTATAAGTTCTGCAGAACTTAAACAGAACTACTTAAAGATCTAGAGTAAATTGTTTTTCTAGTGTAACTACATATATCTGTTAACAACGAGGCAGAAACCAATCCTTTTTATGATACTTCCATGATGATCTTTGCCCAACATCATAATGTACCATTTAAAAGACAAATTAATTAAATAGGTGCACAAAGGGTAGACCAGAGTCAGAATCCTAGGTGGTTAGCAACCACTGCTCCAAAGCTCAGATGTTCCTTGTTCCATTCAGAATTCACAAGCTTTCTGGCCAGCAATAAGCTGTCTCTGGGGTTTCTAATTAATAAGTGCTGAGACCACAGGATACAAAGCAATAACCTGGTATGTGTTCATTTTTCTGATTCAAATGAATCAAAAAACTTTCAGTCTGTTAATTTTGTCCTTCCAAGTTTAACATTGAATCAACTGTTTCCTGTCTAAACCATTCAAGCTTTACAAACATCATCTGTCTCCCACAGCTGGCACACTGTTGGCTTAAAAGCATAAAGCTGGCATGCAATCTATATCCTGTGTCCTGAATACTTGGGCTGAAATCGTGTACCCAAAATTCATTTTTCATTGGATATATATGTGTTTCAGGGATATAGCAGCACACAGATCTGATGTGAGTGACTTGAAAGCCACAGATACTTCTGATCTCTGCCTAGCTTTATTTCTGTCACTTCAAATTCAAAAGATAAGCTTCAGTCTATGGATTAGGGTTAACTGTATAGGAAGTTTAACATTGACTTCATGGGTTCACTTTCTGCTACACAAAGAAGCCCTGTGATTAGTGATAACTCTGTGATTCTGCTTGAACTCTTAGAAACATCTGGCCCTTTACAGTTTCCTGACAGAAGGCAGGCATTTATGCCTGGTGTACAGTAATAGAATGTGTTATTGTAATGACTTAATTACCCACAAAGCAAAGTGATGGGCTGACAAATTTCAAGTCCATTTGGGAAAAAAAATATGTATGGGGAAAAGATCAAACAGTAGCTTGTTTTCCCTTTCTTTCTCTCCTTGAAAGTGCTCATGGTAAATATGACTGAGAAGACCTTATAGTACGAAAAATCTTAATCTGCTATTTGAATTACTAGGTATATAAAGTGACTATGGGATGAGATAATTATATCACCAACTGAAATAGAGGAATATATCAGAAATTTTTATGCAATCTGTACAAAAAATCACAAGAAAATATGTAATAACATCACCACTATTAGTTCACGGAATATGAGAACTAAAATTCAGGCAGTACAAAACATAACATAAAGTATGATCTAAATGAACACACTTGACCCTGAGGCTTGGTAAAGCATACACATTACAGAAAGCAAATGACAAAAGAGTTCAGTCAGATGCCTTTAATCGTCTTTTTGGTTTTAGCCATTTCTTTTTTTCACACTAGTGATTAAAAGCAGCAAAGAACACATGATTTGGCTTATGCCTTTTAACTTGTAACATTAGAAGAGCACTATCAGCTTTGGAAGCTATTTTACATTCACATTATGAACATTGCTTGCATTCCTAGCTGTACTAAAATGCATGGCAGTTTGGCAGTTCTCTTACTAACTTTAGCTGGGCGAGTTTCTCCCCTTTTTTCCCTCAAGGAAACTTGAGCACCAGCACACTGAATAGTGTCACAAACAAAATGACACATAGAACAAGGGACTTTCTTGGAACTTTAATTTCAAGTAAACAGTAGTGATCTACAGGAATGTGTGCTCTGGGACCTGCTTAGAGATATCAGTCACTATATGTTTTTGGTATTTTTTACCAATACACATTTTCTACAGACCTCCTCTTGACCTCAGTATCAGTTGGCATTGGGATGCTGTATGTGCCTCAGCAGATGCACATCTGATGGGACACTGTACCTAATACTACAAAGCAGTGGACAAAAGCTGATGGATGGATGTGCTGAGCTGTCAGATCTTGCCTACCTTGTATAGCAGCAATGTGACAGGTTGGAAGCAAGGAAAAACCAATTTTACAGAATTTTCTCCAATCAAACTCTTTTTTTATTGGTGGGCAGACATAAAATGTGTTTAGACATTACACAGATATTTGTCCTTTTCCCTGTAAAATGCTAATCCTCAAGTAAAAGAATCACAGTTGAAACTACACACTTCTAAGTGAAACACGGGGCTTTTGACAGTAATTATGATTTTGCCATTAAGGCAGCTTTATCTAAGTGCTTGGGCACTTGTTAAATTTCATGCACATGGGTAAACATGTTGGAAACAATAAAGTTATTAAGTTTTTTATTTATTGTCCACTATGTTTTCCTGGAATGGAATATAAGGTGGGAGAAAAAAAAGGGGGCAAAAGATGGATATGTAGTATAATTAAACTAACAAGCACATCATTCAGAGTTATGTATACTGTGTCACTAATACTAAGTTTATACCCAAGATCATGAAATGCTGTTCATATTGGGGCATCTGCACTCCATGTATTGCTAGCATGCAGCTCTGGGGTGGAACATTGCTGTCATATTGGAGAGTGGCTCAAGAAGTGGAGAGAACAAAAGAAAAATGTCCATTACAAAACCAGAGGAGGATGGAGACAGTTGTGCTGTCCCGCCTTGCTTTTTTTTAATAATGAAACTGTGTGTACACAAGGGTTCACAAATACAGCTGGTGTGTACCTCCCTTCTGTAATTAAATACTGAAAAATAAAATGTACTGGAGAAAGGTGTGAGCAGATTTTTATGAACAACAAGGAAAAAAAGAGCAAAATCTTCTTCCCAGACTCTGTTTTTGTTGCCATATCTTCCTCTCTGGAAAACATATGGATTGGAAAGGTGTGGGGTCTGGGGCTTATCTGCCGAGTATAGAAGGTGAGAATATTTCTGATGTTCAAGAATAACAGTTATTCTGTAAGAGTAACACAAGAAGAAAGCACCTTTAACCTGCATGCAGACAGATGTTATAGATGGCATAGAGCTACAGGAATAACAAGATTCATCAAACTTATGGGCAGCACAAATATATTATTGATGATGGCGGCATGTTCCCATTCTGCAATTTATTTAAAAGCAAACTCACAGTGAGGGGGTGAGGAGGTTCCTCAATGCAACTTAGGGTAAAAAACCCAACCAAATCAAACACAAAAACCAACTTGGATTCTAAAGCAATTCCACTACTAAGACCTACGTGATTTAGGAAATTGGTTTGCTCTTAGAAGGTTCTCAGAGATTAGGTTTCTCTTGCAAACAAAGTGCTGACTGCAGGGCAGTTTGCAGAGAAGACACATTCCTTCTCTAGGAAAAGTTGGGAGATTTAATATGCAGCCAGAGCCGGACAAAGCAAAAGCAGGTGCTCTGTGCTAGAGAAACGGAGCGGGGGGAGGTGATGATTTATGTTTAGAAAGGTTAAATATTTTTTTCCAGACTTAGGAATGTTCTTTTTTTCATTATTATTACTTTTAGTAAAAGGTTTCTGAGAGGAAAAAAACCTGTGGTTTCAAAAGAATTTTTTCCCCAAGACATATTAAAGTTGTGCAAGAAATCCTTATTTCTTTTCTCTCCAAAATTTAGTTTTCAAAACTGGAAATACTTGCTTTTTATTTCTTCACTCTACACGCCTTATGACACCATTCATGTTCCTGCTATTTCTTGGTAGACACATGAGTGAAGCCACAGGCACAGTACTTCTGACATTTTAACAACGTAAAGTGCCCCTGATCTATGTGGGTATTTGATCTGTGTGGCTATTGCTGTGAAAAGCTGCATTAAATTATTTTTTCCCTCAAGCATTGGGAATACTTTTTCTACTACTATTTTTTTTTGACCAATAACAAATTCCACAAGTAGACCTCAACTAATTTTTATTTATTTTATTTTTCATTCTATGGACATGCATACATACACAAAAACTCTATCCCTCACACCCTGTCTCATTTTCAGGCCAAGCTAACATCTTTAAGAAAAAAATTTTATAAAATACTAAGTTCTTTCCCTCTGCATAACTGCTATTCAGTATAATCTAGAGTAGTTGTGGTGGAGAGTCCTGCATCTCTTTTAAGTATTCTGATTTATTCTACTGAGTTGCTTCATTCATTGACCATGTAAAGTATGGAAATGTTTTCAGAAAGAGCTACTACTCCCTTCTTCCCATTAATGCTGCTATCTTCTACTCCCTCACAAGCCATTGAAGAACAGAATGAAAAGAAGAAACAAGAGACTCTCTCCCTTCTTCCTCAGAACCTCAGAAACTTAATCTCTTTTGTCCAGAAAAACCAAACTATAATGTTACTTTTATCTGTGGGGAAATTTAAGTCGATGTATAATGACTACTTAATTTGCTTAAATAGTTTTTTTAGTCCTTGCCACATTTGCTATTATGACAGTAAAGACTATGTCTGTCTGTTGTCATACCTAGAACTCAAAAACCTCTGCAAGTCAAATTTTCTGGATCTAAGTGGAAAGATTGATTTATGGTTTTCCTCTGTCTTTCCACTGAAATTTATAGAAACTGCTGCTACTGTGTAATTATTAAAAGACCAGTCAGGTTCTTCAACTGGTAGCATGTATCTTTTGTAGCATAATAAAATCACTAGCACCGTGCTGAGAAACTAGGTATTTAGAAACTCTGGTAATTCCTCACAATAGAATACAGTTACTTATTTCACTCTCTTCCACTGAATTCTTTTCTCTGTTTTATCACTGTTTAGTATTTGGGTTGTATGGTCAGACAGTATGGCAAGTGGCCCATGAGCAGAGTGGGTTCTGTGAAATAACAGGATTTCAGCTGAGTGTTTATCTGGCTGAGATGGTAAGATACAGGGAACCTTATTCCACTCAGCAAAAATATGAGTGGAGAGAATGGGATTTATGATTTCCTTTCCATGTCTACATAAACGAAGTCTTTACTTCCTGACATGGCATTTCTCAAAATATTGGCTTATGGTACATACCAGGTTCACTCAGGTAGAACATCACTACCATCCAAAAATGACGTTGTTTTTCCAGTAGGCCAGAGAAATATTTCTTGAATAATGCATAGCAAAAGAAATCTTTTTATAGCATCTATTTTATTAATGGATTTTTTCCCACTACTAATGGCTTACTTCTTTTTTCTCCTCTCTGTAATTTTCTCTCTCCAACTTCTCAACCTTTCCTTTTCTGCCTTAATTTTATTTCATTTCTTTTGGAGATCATCACTTTAAGGAAACACCACATGCTCTTTGTGCTGAATTCAGTCTGAAGAGATGACCTGATGGCTTTTGTGCTGCAAATCTTACAATTATATAAAGAGAAGTTTGTGACTCACCTTTCAGTTACCATCACTGCTATTGAGGACTGCCAGTGTCAGCCTTTCCAACCAGGGATCACAAGCAGCTGAATCTTAGGACTGCAGCTGAATCTTAGGACTGAAGAACAGCTTCTTCAGGAATAAAACAGGGAAATTTCTGTTGCTAGTGAAGAATGACCTAGACCCTGTAGCTTTCTTGCAGGTTTGGTCTACTCATAACTTTGATTCTTGCATCACTCCTGCATATTCCTCCCCATTTGCAAGCTTCGGAAAACTGATGCAATTCTCAGCCTGCTTCTTGAATTCCTCCCCAAATGACAGCCCCAACCCATAACATTTTCCTTTGTTAGGTTTAGAAAAAGTAGGATTTGAGAGTTAATCAAGTGCAGGGCAATGAGGCAACTACAGATAGAAGAACTAAGAGCAAATGAAGTACAGAAAATGAAGGAAAGTATGGCAATGGTCTTTTCATTAGTGCTTAGGCAGGGAAGGTACTTAAGGAGTTGCTACTTTCTTAATGTACTTTCCACAGCTCCATATAGCCTTTAAAATTATTCTGTGCACAAAACTTGGACAAATAGCTGGAAATACAGAGGTAACTGTATCCAGTATCACAGAAAGCACTACAGCTACCCCAGGCCCTGCACCTACAGCATGCTGGTTCATATATCAACAACTGTTGGTTCCTGTTCGTGCCCCTGAGGGGTCTCAAAATTCACTATTTATTTCACTATTCACAAATGCAGGCCAGCATCATAGTTTCGATCTAATTTCAGGTCTGAACCAAAAAGAAAGCAAAATGAGTTTTGGACACATCTAAACCCCTAGTCTTTTCAAAAGCCAGGAAGCCTGGCTTCCTGGTTAAGTGACCAAACTACTCCTGAATCTGGGCAGGAAGCAGAGAAAATCTGCCCTCTAAAGACCATGTCTGCGGGCTAACTCTCAAAATCGGCTCAGAGGGATGCGCTGAATAAATAAATCATTCTAAGTGGAATATGGAGATCCAGTCAAATGAAAACGTGTACTGCTTTGTAAGAAAGAAATCTATACTTTTTCTGTAATGCATATCAGGTTCATTCCTCAATTGCAGTAAACTGACCCAACCTTGACACAGTCACTGGAGAAAAGCCAAATTAAGCTGTACTGAACTTTTAAATGGGAAAATTCTCCTTCTTCTGTTTGCAAATTCAGTGACTAGAACAAAAAATGCTGGCTTGTATGTACAATAATTTTTTTCAGCAAAGTATAGCACTTGAATGTGCATTTGCCTCACTTGACATGCAGTTAGTGTAGATAGTTTTAGCTGAGGTTATCCAGAAGACAAGTTGTGCTTTTTCTTTACAGCCTCCAGGTCATCTAGTAGATGGCAGTCACATATCTTTCATTGTCTGTATCAAGGATATCAAGGAACATTTGTTCATTTGATAGATTCAGAGAGCACAGGTGTTTGGTTTTTTTCCTAATGAATTACTTTGTTTTCTTCTTGGAAAGGGCATCCAGGGTTTAAATATAATCAGTCCCACCTCAATTGATTTCAAATGTTGAGATTCAACATAACATGAATTGAACCACTGAACTGTACTTCACCCACCACAGATTTTCTTTGTATTTTGTCATCCCTTAAGGCTATGGGATACAGAACTGATGCCGTACTGCAGTCCTGGCATAGTAGTGTGCACTGAAGTGAAACATATTTTATGGGTCATGTAAACGGAAGTTCTCATTTCCCTTGGAGACAGTTACATCTGGAAACCCTGCCCCTCATGATACTGTGAGAAGAATCTCATCTGGGGAGAACTAAGAAGCTGCAAGTGTCATTTTCACATATTATCATTCTCTCAGCAGGGAATTTCTCTGAGCATCAAACAATTCACTTCTCAGAGGTGTTTAATGAGACATAAATGCCATGCAGGTCCAAAAGCACTATTTTATTCCCTTTCAAAAATTTCATTAGATCTACCACCATGACATGTAGAACTGAGAAAAGAAAAGGAAACAGGAGTAATCAAAAATGATAACAAGTAAGAGAATAAGGCCAGAAAACAACATGCAACCTGTGAGGACTGGTTTGTTCTGGAAACCACTGAACCAACCTCAGATTATTTCTTTTGTTAGGTTGAATGTTAAAGAGAAGATTTGCTTTTGACAAATCAGGTGCAAAGCAACTTGGCAACTGCAAGGAGCAATTCAAGGAGGGAACTAAAGAACAGAGAGAGTCATTACAGTCATCACTCATGCAGACAGAGAAGAGAAAGCGAAGGGAATTTTACTGTTGTCATGTACAGCATCAATCACTCTATGTCTGTGAAGACTTCTTTGTGCCAAATCCAAAAAGCTAGTCTATAAAAAAAAATTGTGCTTGTACTGTTACATCAGCCAAAGAACTCCTATGTACAATGGAGACTGCTTCACCTTTAATTCCTTGCCCAGTCGATTTTTTCAGGTATGCATCTCTATTTTTTTTCTGCAGAGTTGTCAAGATTTTGTCCAAGATTTCTGACACAAGCCAATTTGACTAGATGAGTCTACTCCCTGTTCAACTTATTCTCCATCACTTTCTTGGACTGAGGAAATAGTCCTAATGGAATATGTAAAAAAGTAGTTTAATATTTCTTGTCTAAAATATTCCACAAGACTTTTTGCAAACCATGACAGAGAAAGGAAATAGCTGATGGAGATACTTTTCACAGTTGGCTAACCACAGTGTATAAACATACAGTTATGATAAATATCTATAACATTTTTTCTCAATTAAAATATGCATTACATAACAACCAGGGGACTGATGCACCCGCAGTATTTGCAGACTTTTTACTTTCCATGGTTTGTAATTTTTAAATTATATGGACTTGAAAGAGCTATGGGAGTTCCTCAGTGGCTGTCTGACTGGTTAACTCAGAGACAAATGATACGTTTTCTTAGAATATGAAATTTCCTTCAAGACACTTCTAAAAACACTCAGATACAGTGTCAAAATTTTATGGTCTTAACTATATTTAAATAAAAATTCTCTAAAGTTTGTTACTACAGAGCTCAGGACACAAAATCTGCTACTCAATGTAATATAAACTTCTGGAAACAAAGAGATGCAATTAATGTACCAACACTTTCCTGTCTCTGGAGCACCCTCTTTCACTGTACAACCCAAAAAAACATCTGAGAAGCATCTGGAAGAGTAATGAAGAGCTTTTTCTACAGAATCTGCATGATGGATCCCTTGACCACACAACCTAGTGACTTGTGGCCCTGTTTATATTCAGCTCTGTTTATCAGGAAGTATGCCAGGATAATCCTTGCTAGTACATCAGTGTTAATTTCCTAGAAAAGCATTTCTAAAACTGGAATCTATATATACATAGATCTTCAAACACTTTGAAAAAGTCTTTTGTGCCCAGAAATGCAAAATTGATTTTATATGCATTGGGTTATAGCCACATTATAACATCTTTGTATGCTCCAAGCTTTCAGCTCTGCATGCACATACCAGATGCATGCATTTTAACAGGGGAAGTGATGGATTCTGCACCTGGAATGGGGCAATCCTGGTTGTATGTGCAGGGTGGGGAATGAGGGGTTGGACAGCAGGATTCTGCAGGGTACTTGCGGGACCCTGGGGGTCCTGGGCAGTGGCAAGTTGAACATAAGCCAGCAGTGCCCTGGCAGCCAGGAGGGCCAACCCTGTCCTGGGGCGCATCAGGGACAGCATGGCCAGCCAGGCAAGGGAGGGGATTGTCCTGCTCTGCTCTGACCTGGGGCAGCCTAACCTCCAATGCTGGGGGCAGGTTTGGGTGACACAATGTAAAAAAGACAATAAACTATTACAGTGTCCCAAAGAGGGCAATGAAGATGGTGAAGGGCCTTGAGGAGCAGCCATAAGAAGAGCAGCTGATGGCACTCGGTCTGTTCAGCCTGGAGAAGAGGACACGGAGGGGAGACCTCACCGCACAACTTCCTCCTGAGGGGAAGAAGAGGGGCAGACTTTAATCTCTTCTCTGTATGACCAGTGACAGGACCCAAAGGAATGGTCTGAAGTTGTTTCAGAGAAGATTTAGATTGCATATTAGGAAAAGTTTCTTCACCCAGGGGGTGGTTGGGCACTGGAACAGGCTTCCCAGGGAAGTGGTCACAGCATCAGCCTGACAGAGTTCAAGAATTGTTTAAGCAGTGCTCTCAAGGACATGGAGTGATTCTTGGAGCTGTCCTCTGCAGGGCCAGCAGTTGAACTTGGATGACCTGAGTGGGTCCCTTCGAACTCAAAATGTGATATGATTCCATATAATTCATGTTTCAAACAGCATCAAGGTGAGATCTATGCAAATTCTAGGCCCTTCCTAATGACCTCACTTATTCTCATTTTTTCATTTTCTTGGAAAATAAATCCAGCCTGCAGGCCAGAAAGTAGGCATAACTTCTTTCTGTCATTGCCTAGACCGGCCATTTTAAGTTCCAACTTAAACCTTGAGAAAGTTTTAATGTGAACCCCTTCCTACTACTTCTTTGCCTAAAAGGCCATGGCTATTATGTGCTTGAGACATATCCAAAAGGTCTTTGTTCATTTTTGAGAAAGGTTGAGCCAAGGTTTGAGGCTTAGTTGTACATAGAAAATGAAGGATCAAGTGGTTTTTTGTGCTGTTCCATGGGTATGGGAGCGGGGCACTTTGGAATCAATTGCTTAAATAACCTTGGACCTGGGACACAAACCCTACCTTCAGCCTCAGGAGTACAACAATTTTCCAAACAGCCAGGGTTATATACGAATTTTGGAGTACTTGGAATAGTCATCTTTGAAACAGTAAACCACTGTCAATCCCAACTATAACTCAGTCTTTTTTCTGGCACTGTTCCTGTTTCATTCTGTGACATTTTTGACTAAAGAATGATTAAAACTGAGTAGGGACAACAGAATTCATTCCATACACCATAATGTTGAGACACTGCACACTGCTGTGTCAACTACAGAAATGCATGTTTTCCTGGCACGACTTCCTAGTTTGATGTATAGTTTAGTGACCTCCTCCCACTCCCTGCCAAATGCAGCTGAAATGAAGAGTTACTTATGGCTGTCCATTCAAGTTGAAAAGTTCTTTTCATGTCCATCTCTAGGATACAATTTAGTAGTAACCCTTTGAGACTTCCCAAGTCTCATAGGTGAAAGAATCAATACAACAAAATCTTCTATGTTTGTGGGGCAAGAATCAGACATTTCACCTGTAGATTTTACTTTTAGCTGAGCATTTTTATGTAAACTGAATATATAGAACAGACAAGAAAAAATGTCAGGCATGCAAAATTTTCCTGAAAAATATAAAGGATCAGCTTCACTTTGTGAGCAGTTTTTTATGACTTTGTGACATGTGCATGCCACTTTTCTGGGATATCTAAGTTTTCCTGCAAGACTCCTACTTCTGGAGGTTTATACAATGAGGATCCCTTTTTCTCTTCCTGTCGCCTGCTTGAAATATGAGTTGTGTATTAACTGTAGATTTTCTTTCATGCTTTAAGATTTGTATTGATGTCAGTTCAGTTTGTATCTGTCCATAAAATAGGTCCAAATTAATTTTTTCACCAGAATTCAAGGATGTTTTTGTCAGTTTTTGCATTGGTTTTGTCAGGTTTTTCCCCCCAGCCATTCTTAACTTCAACCTTTGGACTATGCAAAGATTTAGAGACAAATTTCTTATTATAATAATCGCTCAACAGGTCATGGTCTGACTAGGAAAAATTCCTTGATCCTCCCTTCCTAGGAACATTCCTACACAGTGAGGGTCAACTTCTATTTCCTACTGACATAAATCTCTTCTGTTTGCTTAACATTTGGTAATGTAGATAATCTGATACTTGTGGATTATCCCAAGAGATCCGGTAACAAATGCTATATACATGATAGAAATGTCACAGGCAGTGTAGATATCAACATTTCAGCATTTAAGGCTATTTGATTCTCTTTTTGTTAGCTTTTAAGTTTTTCCTATGCTAATACTCTCAATTAAAATTTTCTGGGTTTGAGGCTGTCCCAGAGATATTTTCTAGAAAAAAAATACTTGGGAAGGTTGTTCTAAAGTTGGAATGAGCACATCTTACATCTGATATCTTCAACTCATACAAAAATACATAATTTAGAAGCAGCTTTGCATCCACATTTTTGGAATAAAATACCAAAATTCAATTAAAAGACCAAATTTTACTTGGAAATGCTGAGAAAGTAGTTTGGGAGTTACTTCGAAGATCAGGGGAGTCAGGAGCTGGGGAAAGTAGTGCTGGTCAGGAGATAGAAGGACATTTGGGTACTAGACAAGAGAGAAGGAATGACATGTGATTGGTGTCACACATGGGGGACAGATAATGGCACTTCTTTAAGAGAAAGACATTGGAGTATAGTAGCAAGACAATAAAAAATTACATCCAAGACAGACACTGACTTGATAGAGAATTTTTATACATAGTTTTAGCACCCTCACTGCAGAATTGAAATTTTAGGAGTTTGAGATCATGGCTCCCAACAGATATTTGTGTGAAATCTGCAGGAAAGGGTAAGACCACCCTTGTCCAAAGCCTACATCATTACTCAGCCACTGCTTTTGCCACTCTTTAGTATCTGCAATTTTTGTCAGAAGTCTGTACTGATGATCCAGCCTGTGGGCAAATGTTTGACATGAAGGAATTCCTGGGTGTTTTCATTGGGTCTTGTATTACTTTTAGAACCTCTAAATAATGAGGTGTGGTACAAGACCTGGAATAATTCGCACTTTTTACCCTTCCAGCCTGACTGTCTTGGTTTATCTTGCTCTTACAGAGCTTAGAATGTCAGTGGAAAATTAACTCCCCTTCAGAATCTGAGTCCAGCACTGACTTAAACATCCAAATCTATATCTGAATTTAGCACATTCTCTGCTTCTTTGTTATGGACCTAATGTCCTCATTCTTTCACTCAGGGATTTTAGACATTCCTTCTTTGTTATTCACTGTTAGTTTTCATTATCTCCATTTTTCACATTTGTTCTTTTGGCTATATGTTGAACTGAGAGAGGAGGTAAGAACGGTAGTTAAAGAACAAATTATTGACTCAGAGATTAAGCAGAAAAGACCCAAAGGGCCTTCAAAATATTGGATACATGGCAACACTAAGAAAAAAAAACATGTGTTCAGGCTTATTAGAACAATGTGTGAATTCTGAAAACTCAGTCATTTACTGTCACTGCAACTTTTAAAGTCATGTTTTGTTAATTTTGGTCTTTGGTAAGTATTTTGAATCTCGTTCATTTCAGAGTAGCTTTTAAGAGAGGGAGAGTCATCCTCTGGAAATGCCTGTGTCTCTCTGTTGACCACAGAAAGACTAAAGTTGAATAGCTAAGAGTTGTATAACCAGCTGAGTTAGCTGAATAAAAAAATGGATTTTTACAGTTAGGGCAGCTCTCAATACATCACAATTGGAACTTTCCAAAATCTCAGTTTCCTATTTGACATTTTTTCTTTCCCACCAAGCACAGTCCCATTAGTTTTAAAATTCTCCTTCCATGGTGCTGTGCCATGACCTGCTTACCACTTTTACAATGCACAGACGTACACTAAATGTGCTTTTTATCATGAAGACAGATGACTAAATGCAGTTGTGAAATAGGTTGCCTATAAACCAATCCAGTAAAGATCAAAGAAGATCTAAGGCTGGCCTTCTGTTATGAAAGTTCTAAAACACATTTCCTTTTGGCTGTGTGTTCAACCTAACACAGACCTCAGTGATGCAGAAGCCTGGTGACGTTTTAATTATATCTGGGACTGCATTTCTATGAAAATCAGCACTCTAACCAGCCAAGCCTCAGAAAACAGCTTTCACTGTCTTTTTTTCAACAATAAATTGAGATAGTTTTCTTTTGTTTTCTTCCATAGATTTGACTTTTAGAGACCATATGTATAAGGCAGTTGGAAGCTACTGATTTTGCTGTTAAAACTTATCATTGCAGATTTATAAGACAAAGTCAGACCGTGTCCTACCAGGAGCAGAAATCACTACTGTATGCTTAAAAGATAATAGACCCTCTTAACTAACCCTCCAGATAGCAGCAATGGTCAATGACCAACTTATACACCTATGGCTACACTACTGACATAATTAGCCAAATGTCTTTCAAGCTTCTTTGAACTAAAAACCTCTAAGTTTAACTGGTACTGTCTCTCTGTGATGTGTTGAAGCTGTCAATGTACTGATCATGGCAGTCTTTTAAGCAACACATTACAGTAGAGACATAACTCAAGTTTACATCCTATTTACACTGGAATGCTGCACACCTCTGAGGAGAAAGGAAAGACAAGTTTACACTTCAGCATAAAAAAGCAAGCCTGTGAAAGCCACTTAGGACATGTGGTGCAAATAACGTCATCCTCGGGTTGTCATCCATCAGCTCCTTTCAGAAAGTGGTTTAAGAGACTGGAAGCAGCATTTGGCTGAATATATCCTACTCCATAAAAGGAACCCCAGGCTGGACAAAGTGATTGCACAACTTCCGTTTACAGAGCGAAATGCATTTTTCAGAGGTGGTGTCTAGTTTTAATTTTCAACCCAAGAGGCTAAATTAGTAATTCTAAACAAAGGTGAGGCAGCTAGATTTTTATTAATTACTAACAACTTGATTTCCAACAAACAAAGAACCTTAATCTAATTTTGGATCAAAAAATGTAGACACAACTAATATTCCACTAACTTACTTATACTAGAAATGAATCTGAGAAAATCACAAGACAGTACTGAGAAATTAAGAAAGGACACAAAATAGGATGTAGTTAACCATCTCTGACGGTGTAAAAAATAGCCAACTTTTAAATATGTAATAAACTTCCACTGAATTTGAAATCATAAACTTTATTACATTGAAAATGGCTCCCCTTTACACGTAAGAATGTGGTCCCAAGGGGACTCACACAGGTATAAGTTACTGAAAAGTTGTAGCTACAGTTCTTAGTGAAAGGTTGATGCAGGGAATACACCTTGGTGCATACTTTATGTCTGCAGAGAAATGCATAACACTTGTCCAGGAATATTTCTTGAAGATCACACCTGAATAGGACTATCTAGCAACATCTTCTTAACACAAGTAATTATGTCGCAAGCCATAGAGAAAACTGAAATGTTAAGCGAAGTCTAAAAGTCCTTAAGAGGAGCTACTCCAAACAGCCATGTTATTTTTCACTTAGTATCCAAAATTCAGTCATAAGAATATAACTTTCTCTGCATAGTTTTATAAAAAAATTGAAAAACAACCTTGTCATTAGAAAAAGCCTGTTTTAATGAATTCTAGAATTACATTTCCATACACTTACACTACAGGAACTAGTCACCCTGAAGGTGTGTTGAGCTGCTTAAAAAACAGAGGATCAGTTATTTGTTCATTTCAATGTGGGAGCATTTCAGTATGATTTTGAGTGTCTGAAACAATAAATAAAGATACATAACCAGCTTTCTGTAAAAAGCACTTCAATACTTCTGAGATGCAAAGGGCGGTAGTTGGGCACCTCCCTCTGCCACCCTCGAGTACATTAAAGTACCACAGAAATTCTGGGGCCCAAAGGAAGGTGAGACCATTTGCATAATTTAACAAAATAATTGATCAAAATTACATTATTTACTTTGGAAGAAAAATATGGTTGACTTTTTCAATCTTCTAAGAGAGCACTTATTAAGAAATTTAGTAGGAAAGCTAGTACAAAAGTATGTTCTCAAAGACAGAAATTTAGTTTTCCTTGAGAGCAGGATCAAGAAAATACTTAAAGGCTTTTCTGAGCAAAATTTAAGTTCTCCTTCTGACATTTATATTAAGACTTTGTCAATTATTGTCTCAAGAATCTTTTCACCATAGATCCACCATAGATTAAAAGCAGTAGCAAACAGAGCATAGTAACTCTTTTGATTGCAGTAATAGTTTTAAGTGGAAGATCTTCACTGTGGGTGGCTGAAGAGTATTGCAGAGATGTCCTACAAGAGGCTCTTCTCATTGCAGCCACGTTCAATAGTTGCATGTACCTGAAACAAAGTACCAAAACTGCTGAGGTCTTCAGATTACATAAATATCTGAGGTGGTGTCCCTTAAGAACACATAATTTAATTCAATGAAATATAAGAACACAGGAAGCAGTGACTCTAATCTTTGTAAAGCCTCATAATACAGTAATTAATTGACCAATTCATCAAGAACTACAACAGGATTATGAAAAAGCATATCTTGGACACACATACATAGGCAAATATCAAGTAGAACAGGGAAAATATTTTTATCACATATTTCACTGGAAAGCTATATCCACCTCTGGTGTTCATATTTCAAAAATATACATGGATTTTGAATACAAGGAGGGAAAAGAAAAGGAACAAAAAAGGGAAAAAATTAAAATAATTAATAAAGGGTATTGAAAAAGAGTATAACATCTGAGGTGGAAGAAAAGGCCAAACTCCGAGAGTCAGACATTCCCAAAATTTATATCACCAAATAATTTCTGCACCAGGACTTTGAAGGAACAGGCACCAGCGGTTCCAAACCCAGAAGTAAATAATTTGAATCTGTCTTATCTGGGACAGTCTCACAGGAAATGGGTAAAATTAATATATATTTCATAAAGGAGAAGAGAGAGCAAAACAGGACTCAGTAAAGCACAATGAATTTAAAAATACTGAAACCAGGAGTAAACGAAGATAGGGAGAAAAGCTGATAAAAACAAGATCTGTTTACCAAAGGAACCTCATGACAGCTTTTATACTAAGATAGAGCTTGTAGAGAAGGAAAATGCAAAATATCTAATTCTGCATTTGTTAGCAAAACATTAAGGCCCAGTGGCAAATGGAGAATTATCAGCTAAATTGCAGGAAATGAAGAGTGCTATGAGAGCTGGAATTTTGAATGAAGAGTCATCCAGACTGGCAGATAAGCATCTAGGAAACTGCCTCAGGCACAACTTTTTCTGAATACTATTATTGAGCTGGTTTCTAGATGGTTTTTGGGTAGAGTTTTATAAACATGCAAAGGATTAGACCTTTAAGTGGGCACAGAAAAATGAAGAATAACAGTAAGAACAATTAAAATTAAGTGAATAATGGCTTGTTTGCTATTTCATTTTTGAGAAAAAAAAAGTATTAAATTCAAATTAAAAGCAAATGGAAAGCATTCTGCTGTATTTGAACAAGGGGTGTCTGATGACAGCATTAACATGTAGTACATATTTAACCAAAACAAAAAGAAGTAAAGCTACATATTTGCACCCAGGCTGAGTCTGAACTTCAGTGTCTTCAACATAGTGTAACACAGGAAGCTCACCAGGTTACTGCAATGAAGGATGCACCTTTGAACAGTCACACACTTGTGCTCACACAAATGCATTAACAGAACCCCACACAAACCTCACCAACATGCAGGATTCCACCAGCGGCGACACACACACAGGATCACCCCAACATTTACAAATCATTCATCCAACTGCAAAAGTGTCACAATCATCAACCGTACTTCTTCCCTTCTCCTTATTGTTGTGAGGCATGCAAATTCCCATGCAAATTTAAGATGCATTACGTGGTGAGCTGAGAGAAAAATTAGAAGCTTTATGCTCAGTAGAGTTTTTCTTGAAGTAGAGCCAGTTTTTCCTTGTGGCTTCATAGAAGCAAACATTAGGAAACATAAAAAACTCACAAAATAAACACAAGACAACAATAAATACTAACGTGCCTCTTCATCTGACCAAGTGTCATTCTGTTGTTGTGCCCTCATTTCCAACACCTCATTGTAAGCATCCATGGAAAGGAAAGTGAGGCAATGCCATGAAAGCAGTATCACTTGGGAAAAATACAGTTAATTGCTGGGAGGTAAGTAAACAAGTAAGAATATTCATACCAGTAAACCATGCATGGGTTGAATTACATTACTGTTGTTTAACTTCTCATTTTCTTATTGTCAGAGAACAAGTATAGAAACAGCAAGAGGATGTTTCATAGCAAGGGGAACAAATTGCCGTTTCCTTGTAATCCACCACTGATGTGAAGGCAATTAGCTCTTGAACAGAGAAAAACACAAAACTAATTATAATAAATAAATGAATAAAAGGCTAGTAACTTGCAAGAGGTGGCAAGTCTGCAACAAATGTGTATGAAGACACAAGGCTTTGTTCCTCGTGTATGTTGTAAGGACTATTTTTTAAGCATTCCATTATATGACTAAACCAAATTGAGTAGCCTATGGTTATCATCAGAGCAAATTTCTCCCTGTTCCCTTTTCAAGAGTACCAGACACAATCACAGTAGAACATGGAACATAACAGCAAAATTGACTTTCTTCACCTTTGAACTCTTTCAGAGGGGGGTTGAAATTATTTAATTCCATGTGGATGACGTCTTTCAGAGATATTTCACAGCAAAATGGATGTTTGTAAGCTTGAGTACCATAAAAGGTCCCATTTTAACAAGTATAGCCAAGTATTTGTTTGGGAAGTGATGGTGTGCTAACTGGGGAGCATGAATGCTGCCATCTGACTCCTTCAACGATTTACAGCTAAGCAAAATGATTTGGATCTTAAATATTTATCAACAATGCAAGTAAGAGCTAGATGAACACACCCAGATAATTAATGTGCTGGGGAAAACGTGGTCTGAGTGTGGATGTTCTCACGAGGGGAAAAAGAGGCAGAACACATATTAGAGTCAAAAAAAAGGGGGGGGAATTATTTGTTCAGCTTTAATCTTCATAATCATTATCAGGCCAGAGCTTAATGACGCTCTTTCTTTCAGTTAGAGACACAGCCAGTAGCAGTAGTTTCATGAATTGCCTTCTTTCATCTCTTCACTTCATCCTGTGGGACTCATGACTCCATCTGTGGGAGTTTTGAACATACGGAGAGATATCAAACCCCACGACTGTTCTCTGTGGCCTTTCAAATTTTTGCAATCAATTTCAATTCTTTTTGGTACCTTTTTTTTCCTTGGCCTCTTGGAGCTTTCTTCCATTCAGTTTCTCTACCCAGTTGTGCCTCCCAGTCTCTCCAGACCCTGTGAATCCCATGTTTCAGGGACACACTGCACCTGGTGAGGCCATATTTTGCTGTCAGCCAGCCAACCTGCTGTACCTATAGAAAAATGGGGGGCCAAGGAGAAGAGTTCGGATGCCCAGGCCTTTGCTGGAAGGAGAGAGAAAGCACAGCAGAGGGAGAACCCTTGGTCATGGGACTTCATGTCTGCCAAGAAAAGGGGACCTCTTCTGTGTTTGCACCTGAAGTGCCCTCAGGATGGGCCTCATCAAGACATGCAGCAGTGGGAATAACCCACATTTCACAGGGCAGTTGTGCAGGTAAGGCAAGGACCCATCATAATCCTGGTGTGGGTGTGGGAAACAAAAGTGTGGGTCTCATTGCAAAAAAAAAAAAAAAAGTTCTTTTTAGACTAAGATCATTCAAACATAGCTTATAGCTTATTGAGGTCTCAGTAAGTATTTGGCATTTTGTTTCACCTAACTAAATGAAAAGAAACTACGCCCAACCATTCAAAGGTAGTTTGGCATTACAGCCTCCTGAAGTGAATGGCATCTGTTCCCCCAAAAAACTTTTAAAATCCAGCTGGATCACTGAAGTTATAATTTTAGTTGTATTCACCTACATCTCAGCTAAAGCTACTGTCAACTTCAGTATGTTTTACTTCTAAATATGGATTTAATCCAAATCATCTAAAAGCTTTGAAATTGGGTTGATTTTGAACATATGTAGATACAACAGACCAAATCCTGTTCGACATATGGAAAGTACAGTATTGGAAATATAATACAAAATATAATATTACAGTCTGGATAATAAGGATAGTCTTAGTTATTTAAAAGTCAGTGCTTTAGTGACTTTACTTGTTATAAGTGAAATCATCAATACTTCTGTGATAGAATGTGAAACTATGTAACAAATTTGCATAAAAGTAGGTCTTTGGGTAATTAATCTATTCCGAATCTGGTAAAAGGTTTGGGTTTTTTTTTAACCCAGAGCAGCAACATGGGATTTACAGAGCATTTTCAGTGCTCATTTGCACTGCACTTGGTAGGGGAATGTTCCTTTTTGGAGGCTGAAAATACTTGGCAGTCTTAATATGTTCAGCAGCTCACATGGGGAGAGAATTCAAAAATTCTGTAAAATGGTTAAGGACACAGTTAACTGTTTGTAGATGGGTATTTGTTTTGTCATATGTTCTTCAAGAACAGGGAATAAAAAATATTTCCAGATCCAAGTTTTCAATCATGAGTTAAAAGTCTTTGGTTCCACTTATGTATGGCTCTTTCCACAACTTACTGTGTGACACCAGTTAAATCATGTAGGAACCAATGTAGCAAAACACTTAGACATGGACTTAGCTTCAAACTCAGTCTTCCTGCTGAAACCACTGCATAAGTCTTTGTGTGCAGCCCTTTTTCAAGTAAAGGTGTAATTTGCAAATGGGTGGTAGCAGTATTTCCTTCTTTGTCAAGTTTATTGTAAAAGCACCAGTTGGTGCTCATGCAGTATATGGCCATTTTTTCTGACAGACTGCATTAGCATCTGTATCTGGATATATTTTATACCTGGAAATTACTTAAGAAAGGTTTAAAACAAGCCCAAAACACTTCTTCCTCTGAAACAAAGAGCAGAAGTCTACCTGATTATGATACCTATTTTATCTGGCACCCGAACTTAAACTAAAGCATACATAAAGCTTTGTCAAAAGTACCTCTCTCCCTCATCATAGTTGCATTCACTCTTGGTTGTGTATTCTATTCCAGGACTCAAAATCTGCATTTAGCTGGAGTACTTACAACATGTCAGAGGAAGCACTCAGGTCTTTCTCCCTGTCCCTACAAGCTCATTCAAAAAACTCAGTGACTGAGTCACATGCTAATCTGAAGTGACCTGTTTCAGTTTTGGAACCTCAATACAGCGAATTATGAAAATCAAATTCCACCACAGGAAGAAAAAAAAAAGAAACATTCTTCATTGCTTTTTTGACAGCTATTCTGTAAGAATATTTATCAGCGTCAGGTGAAGTCGAGGATTGCAGGATAAAACCTAAAGGATGCTATCATGCTCATGCAACTGGATCTATTTAAACTAGTGGGGATGCTTTTGCCAGAAAACAGGAAAAAATAGATCAGAATTTCACCCAGCAAAAGCCACAGAATTTGTCTTTTGGATCACGCCAAAAGCACAAAATTTCAATTTTATCAGAAAAGCAGTTAAAAAAAAAAAAAAGCAGCATGTATAGCATATTCCACTTTATTGGGATTTCTTCTAATGTAGGAAAGTTCAAGTCTTCCATGGAATATTTGGTGGAGATCCATCAAATCCCAGTTCTTTCTGAGATAGTGCCATACCAGAATCCTGACATTCTCCAGGTATTTTCAGTCATGTATGTTACCTTGTAGGATGTTTACACGATCCAAAATGGAAGGTCCCTAGGGCTGGTACAGAAGGAAAGCAGTAGACTCAAAAAGGCAAAGGGAGGTGCATAAAGAAATGAGAAGTTAAGAACCTGTGTTCATGTGTGATGTGCCAGTCTGAAGCAAAATGCAGTGAAAGGTAAAACACTACAGAAAACCATCAGTATGAGATCTACTGTTACCTCAGTTATGTTCCTACATGTTAGCAAATCTGACTTTACAACTTCTGTAATTACCATTGTTCACTTTCCTTTGCACTGAAAAGTGAGGTAAATTGAGACATGTGAATGTTATTCCAATGTTTGCACGTGTACATTGGCTCGCTGCGGAAAGCAGAGTGCGTATTTGTTTCTTTGAGACTTTCCACCAGGCATCTTGGAAAGAAGATGTTTACCTCTTCCAAGGTGGCCACTTCCAGAGGAAAGTGAGTAAGTAAGCATTTTCATGATGGTGGAAAGACTACAATCAAAACTATCTTCTCAAAGGTCATCATCCTATATAGAAACCACTCAACTCAAAACAATATGCTATCGATCCTTCACTCTTATAACACTCACAGAGATGGAAAGATTTGCCATGAGGCAGCTGGTTAAAAGCTGTCACAATAAAATTTGTCTCTTTATTGTTATTTTATTGACTTAAAAATTTCTATTGTAAAAAAATTATTGTTATTGTACATATAAATGTACAAATGATTCATTAAACTATCTCAAAGATACCTTCTTGGTCTCTTAAACACTTTGCTGCATTCTCTTCTCCAGCTGTAATCCCAGAGCAGCTTCCTAATGAGAGTTATCCTACCACAGTTTAGTCTACTGGAAAACACACCATACAGCTACATATATAGATATAAAGACTAAGTCTTAATATAGCAGGGGGAATGAGTAAACCCACTAGAATTTGAGGTTTTGTGAACATCATTAGCTATTTTTTTTAAATTCTTGAGGTTTTGCAAAGCTGAAAACCAAATGTCTTAGGAAGACAAAAAAGCCCTCTCCCTCCTATTTTGGCTTGGTCCCCTGGACCCTGTGAGAAAGGGGAAGGCTCCTTGGCTCCTGCTACCCTGCAAGGCCAAGACCAGCCAAATTGGAAAGAGCTTCCATGGCAAAAGGAAAGGGAGCAGTGCTTGCATTGGCATTTTCTGCCGTAGTGACAGATCGAGCCTTTTGAAGTCTTCTGAGCTCTGAAATATCAACACTTTTTTCTACTGGAATTTCAAATTATGATGGGCAAAGTTAATGACTTCCTATGCTGGGTTTTTTGGATTTTATTTTGGGTTGGGGGCGGGGGGGATTTGGTTTGGGTTTTGGTTTTTTTTTGGGGGGAGTGTTAATATTTGCAAAGTCCGTCCACCTATGCATTTGACAGGGCTACATTCCTTGGATTCTGTGGGCAACTGAACCAAATCCATGCCTCTTCACACCAGCTGCAGGATTCTTTCACAGGTATTCTGCAATCCCAGTTCAGGACTCGGCAGCTGGGATCATGGTCTTTTTGACTTCTGAAATGTATCCGCTTGTCACGGCAGGTTCTGTGCGTAGATCTGCTACAGGGATCCATCCTCCTGCTCCCTGTAGAGCATGATGCTGGAAGCTGCGCTGATTGCTCCTCAGCATGTGGACCTTTAAAATTCAATGGTTGTGACTGGAGTCCTTGCTTGTGGAGATAGCTCCCAGTTCTTCTAACGTGACTAGGGTCAGCCTAAAAGTGAGGTTTCTTGTGTGCTGCTTTCACTAGCCCCGAGCCAAGGCTTCCTCCACAAGGGGCAAGCCCTCAACGCCTTCCATGGAATGAAAGGGGACGGTGCTTCTGGGGCGGAAGAGCGGGACCGAGGTGCTGGGCTCATTTGACGAGCTGCTGGCCGACATCCAGTGAGCACTTCGCCGGCTGACATCCAGCGAGCACTTTGCCAACTGACCGGGGGTCGGCGCAAGTCTCGGCTTCGGGCTGTTGTACAATTTTAAAATAAAAAGGGTAAAAATGAGAGAACTGAGACCTCGAGAAGGCCGGGTTTTGCCGCGCTGGCGGCAGGAGCATCGCGCTCTCAAGCGACAAGTGTCCCCGGGAGAGCCGGGCCGGCCGGAGGGGCCGAGGACGCGCTTCTCGCCCGCGGGAACCGGGCTCGACTCGCCCCTCCGGCCAGTCCCTGCCGCGCTCCTGCCCCACCGCGGGCGCTGGCACCGCCTCCCGGGGGCCCTGCAGCATTCCACCCCCGCCACACCGACGGCTGGCCCCCCTCCTCTCCCCTCTGCTCCCCGGGGGGAGGCCGCAGCCGCCCTGCCCGCCCCCCGCACCGCCTCTGCACCGCCCGCCGGGGGCGGGCCGGGCCGGCGATGGCCCCGCAGGTAGGCGAGGTGGGGAGGGGGCGGCGGGGGTTGTGTCACCGCCGCGGAGGGGCGAGCCGGGGGCGCGCCCCCGCGCCGCTGATTGACAGCGGGGCCCGGCCCGCAGCCCATAAAGGCGTCGGCGCGGGGCACGGGGCCGTGCAGGGACTTGTGACGGCGTCGGCAGCAGCTGAGCCCAGCGCATCGCATCGCTCTCCACTCCCGACCGGCCCCGGCGCACCGTCAGCTCCCCGATGCCAGGTGAGGCGCAGGGCGGGGAGGTGCCGTGCCCGCCGCGCAGCCCGCTCGGGCGGCGGAGGAGGCTGTCAGCCCGCTGTCCCGCCGCCCGCTCGGAGCTCGCCGCGGGCAGTCGCCCCGCTGGCCACCCCGCGGGGGCTGGGGTGCGAGGTGAGGTGAGCGGCCGCGGGGCAGGCGGGTGTGCGGCACCTGCCCGCAGCAGCCCTGCCTCCGCCGCCCAGGCAGCGTCTGTCCCGCCGGGGACCGCTGGGTTCGAGAGGTGAGACAGGCATCCCGGCGGCTGCTGGTAACTGGCTCCAGCGGTGCTACCCTGGGGATGCTAGGTTATAAAAGTTCCGTGAAGAACAAAGAAAATGTAGACAGGAAGCGCTGGCGGCATCCCCGAGTCCTCGTAATAATGTGTGGAGTTGGCAGTGCTGAAGTTATTTGGCTGTACCCAGAGAACTGGATTTCTGCACATACCGGAGAATGCTTCTGCTCCATTCATTGTGAGCTGAGACACATACGGAGATGCAATTATGTGGTTTATAACTGCACAGTGCTACAGGGCAAACCCGGCATCACATTAAGAGTCACTTTATCCTGCTATGGTTGGGTACAGAGGATTTTATATATATAAAAGAAAAGAGAGAGGAGTTTGTATCATGGCACTGAAAAGTACTCCTGTTACTCAGAACCATCATCTAGTTTAAATCCCATTATTCTACAGAGATTTTTGGATGAATGTTGTGCTCCAAAGTAAAGATGTGCTAGCAATAGCCTGTATCTCCTGTAATGTCATATGGTCTCTATGCCAGCTGCTGAAATTCCATTAAGAAAATAACGTATTTTTTTCTGTAGGTCTTTTTTATTTAAGGACATTTCCATAAAAAGGATCTTTAACTTTTATAGCCTCTTCCCTTCACCTGAGGTCACATTTTACTTGTGCCATCAAGAATAAGTGTTATAAGAATCAATCAAAATAAAAATTCTGATTTTTTATGTATAGTTGCTGTTTATGGCATTTCATGAGGAAAAATGCACTATTTATAGTTGATAAACTATAATTTCCCTAATACCTTCTACTTTTTGGTTTATTTGTAGGAGTTATGTTGAAGAGGAGAGAGTTGTTGTGGCTTGCTGTCTTGATAACCCTGTGGGTTTCCTCAAATGCTCAGGGTAAGTTCAGACACTTCTTAACTGGATACAGACTACCTCCCAAAGTTAAAAGTTGTAAAGTGTTGGCTTACCTGAACCACAGTGAGCAAAGTAATCATAAAGTATTTTTTAGAAGTGCCTGGAGTATTTTTGGTAGATATACCTTGCTGGTGCTGAATGAAGATTTTGCAATATATCTCAAATTTGCTTTCTTTAGAAATTATTGATTAAAATGTATACAATCCCAGAAATAATTTATATTACAGTTTTCTGTGTGGTGGAAATGTGTGGTGAAAGTAATATAAACAGAATCACTGAGTGGGATGAACATTTTAAAAAGATAGAGGTAGAGAAAGAGACATCTACAGACCAAATATAAGTAGAATACAAATTGGCATAGTGCCAGACTCTCATTTACATCTGATTTCTTGGTTGCAGTCTTTAAAAAGCAAGTCGTTTTTTCTTGGTCATTGTTTAGGCATGGATTCTCATAATGTGATTTTCCATTATCTGGTAATGAAAATACAGAAATTGCCTCAAATTCCTCATCCTTTCCTAAATATTAAAAATATTTAATGAATAAATTGCTGCATATATCCATGTGTAGACATATGTATGGCCTATAGCATATATATATGTACAGGTATGTACTATATAGTGCTATAAAATATGAAGCCATCTGTATAAATGTATAATAAAAAATATTTGTATGCACAGAAGGAGAGAATTGTCATGTAAATGAAAATGTCAGGTAGAAAATACGATTCACTTGCCTGTTTGTAGGAACAGTTCCATTTGTGGAAACAGGAAAGTACTCTGCTGCTCCTTAATGTCTGTCATATAATTGCAGTTACTGAGTATGCTGTACAGAGCTGTTTCTTATAAGACGTTTTGTAGACACATTGTCACACACCGTTAACTTTTTCAGATGGTGACAAGGAAGAGGAGACTACCTTTGATTTACTTCAAGTCAGTAACATAAACCGAAAGACGATTGGAGCGAAGGTGTTCCGGGGCCCAGACCCCACTGTGCCAGCATATCGGTTCATTCGGTTTGACCACATACCTCCATGTAAACCGGAGAAACTCAAAAAGATCATAAAACTAATACGGCAGAATGAGGGCTTCATCCTTTCTGCCACCCTGAGGCAGGACAGGCAATCTAGAGGCACTGTCCTTGCTTTAGAGGGCCCCGGCATCAGTGAGAGGCAGTTTGAGATCATTTCCAATGGCCGGGCCAACACCCTGGACCTTATCTATTGGGTGGATGGCTTCCAGAACGTGATTTCACTGGAAGACGTGGACCTTGCTGACTCACAGTGGAAGAACCTCACCGTGCAGATAACAGGGGAGAACTACAACCTCTATGTTGGCTGTGACCTTATTGACAGCTTCATCCTGGAGGAGCCTTTCTATGAGCAGCTGAGAGCAGAGAGCAGCAGGCTGTACGTGGCAAAAGGGTCCACTCGGGAGAATCACTTCAGGGTAGGTGACCTGCAGGAGCTTGGGTCTCTGGTGTGGTAGGAAGGTAACTGCAAGTACTTTGGCAAGGTGCAGTAGGCGCAGTTTTGTTGTCCCAATGCCGCCTGGATTTGATGGGGTCACAGGTGGTCCCAAGCTGAGAGTGCTTTTATTAATTGCTGGATCTGTGTTGTGTGATTTTTGGGGTTCCTGAAAGCAAAGGCTTTTAAAGTAAACCTAGAAAAAGTGTGCAAAACCAATTTTTGGCTTTCCCGTACAACCATCCCCTTTCTCTTCCAGATGTAAGACTTCTAGAGATGTTGGATTTTTATGGTGACTTGCAGAATTTTTCGCAAATTTCTTGAAGAACTGTTTTTACATTGAAGTATATCTATTCAAATAATGAGAACTTGCCAATATTTTTATTTTTTATTTGAAAGAAGAAGGAAAAATGAATTTTTAATGAAGCTGAAGCATGTGGTGTTGGTCCATCCTGTAACAGAACACCCTGGTTTGCCATTTTGAATATTTCTTTTCAATTTGAATATAAAAAAGAGGAAAATTTTGAAAAAATAAATAGAATAAAAAGTTTTGATCAGTCCTGTAAATGAGATTATTTTTCTTTTTGTGGAAAAAATTTGAGATGAAGCAATTATAAGCTTTCTGGTTATCCTATCAAATGAAAATGACCTTCTGCCGTATATCATCTAGTGATGTGATGCTTTGAGGATGGCTCCTTTTCAGTCACAGAGGAAGTCAGACTGGAACCCAATGCTCCAAACATTTCAAAAAGCCCTTTCTTTCTCATCATGTTGGGCCATCTAGTTTTCAGCCAAAACCTGACATGCTGGAGTTTGACTCCATGGGATGACCAGTTTTAACAGGGATTTCAGAAGTTCTTGTCCACAGCTTCTCCATTTGTGCCTCCATGACTAAGTTACTCCATTAGTAGTGCTCATACAACTGGTTCTGAAGCTGTACCATTAAGTGGCTCACTGAAACAATCTGGTTTTTAATTAAGAGGGGTTTTGGGGGTTTTTTTGGTTCTTTTTTTTTTGTTTTGTTTTGGGTTTTTTGTTTGTTTGTTTTTTCTTTGAGGATTTTTTTATTTGTTTGTTTCTGGAGTGAAATTAATACCAGTCTGGTTTTACAGTGTTGTCTCAGAGTAGTGTCAGCACAATTGAGGAGGCAGTGAACTATGGTGCATGGGAATGACTGGCTAAGGATGGAAGTGTAATGGTGCAGGAAAGTTGGCTTTTACCATATGATAAATCTAAAATTCACTATGAAAATGGAGATATGAGCTTGTAGCAGATTAGTATCTTTTATTATTACACGTTTCAGAACATATCTAGTTCTGTCTCTTAAAATGCTGAAATTGTATATAACAAAGCTGTAATCACTTTTTTTTTCCTGTGTGTCAGGTTTAATGCCTTGTAAATTGTTTTTTATGTACTTGATTATGTCTGAATCCAGTCAGTAGCATGTAATTGAGACAGGTCAGTTATAAGTTACTCAGAAATTGATATTGCTCTTTTTAATTGCTTTCTAAAATTATTATTACAGGGTCTTTTGCAAAATATTCAGTTAATCTTTGATACTTCAATAGAGGATGTTCTGCGTAAGAAAGGATGCCAGAGAAGCCAGTCAAGTAAGGCTTTTGTTATCTTGTTAATACTATTCAGTTGAATCTGAAAATTAGAAATGTCAGTTGTGAAATATTATCTTAAAACCATGCAGCAGATCCCTTTGAAATGAAAAAGAGAATGAGTTGCTTTTTGGTGGTAATGGTAACTTACATGTTATATATTTATATGATGTCATTTCTACTCTAGCCTATTATTTTAGTTCAGTTACATAGGTTTATAATGTTGAACCTCTATTTTTAAGTTGGAAAAAGAAGTGTTGAGCCAGAAATTGGTAGAAGTGGAAGAAAAAAAGCAAATGTAGGAAAATACATATTTTCATACATAAGTCTTCTGCAATCCTTTGCACACGAGACAGGTCGTGTTGGTTCTGAATTCTGCTGCTGACTGTCAATGGGCCCACGAACTAGTCTGCCATTCTTAAAGACACTGAATTCCTTGGCAATGCCTTTGACTGAAAGAGGCTTTGGGTTTGACTCCCAAAGTGTTGTTAATCCAAACAACCTCAGCAAAATAAGAAATCAAAGAAAGAGATATGGAAGGCATGTGTGTTATGGGCTGACATGCATTCTCGTTAGTCCTGTTCATGCTTACCCTGCCAGGAGGGGAGCACTCTGCAGGAGTGTAGTGGATTCCCCATAAAAGAATTAGGATTATTTGTCCAATATGTTCTAAGGTTTTGTACTCAAGTTCGTGGGAGGTGCTGACTGTTTTACTTCCCAGTGCTTGTAGCTGACAAGAGCCTAGTCAAGAATCAGAGCCAGCTCAATCTGTCAGAGGAATGTTGTGGGTGCACAAGGCAGGACTTCAGGGTTTTGTGTGAAACTCCTGCCACCTGAAATGCCATTATTTCTGGTACTTTGCTAAAATAGGTGACATACAGAAAATTAGTTAAGCAGATTGAACTTAATTTTTTTTCCTTGCTTATTCAAAACCCAAAAATTAAACCATAGCAGATCTTGACTTTTTCAAAGGAGTACTAAACCTTTTGAAATATCACCAAGTAGAAATGGGATGTTACTGTACCTCTACTATGAATAGGAAACCAATGGGAGCCTAAAGGAATAACTGAATTCTTCAGCCTAATTCATACCTTAAGAGGAATTCTTATACAGCTAACCAACAGATAATATTTTCTTAATGTATTTTTATCACATCTGTGAATTGCCATATTTTCAGTTCTATAAATTATACAGATTTTGGTTTTTTGTTTTATCCTTACTGGAAATTATTTAGTAAATAATTGAATTCAAAAGCGAAAAGTATTTTTGCTTTTACTTTGCAGCACCAAGAGAACACTACAAGATGGAAATTTCTCGTGCAGTAGCAGAAAGGAACTAATAGCACAGTGAGACCATCAAAATTACTTGAGAGGTTTTTTTGTGTATGTCAGGTTCTGACATTGCCTATCCAGCTTAATTACATACTCACGGAAGGGGTCAGGTTGAAAAGGACCACAGGGCGCCATCACTGTAACCTCCCTGCTCGAGAAGGGTCATCCAAGAGCACATGGCACAGGCTTGTGTCCAGATGATTCTTGAATATCTCCAGTGAGGGGGACTCCACAACCTCTCTGGGCAACTGTTCCAGTGCTTGGTCACCCACACAGTAAAGAAGTTCTTCCTCATATTTGGGTGAAATTTCCTGTGCATCATTTTGTGCCCATTGCCTCTTGTGAACAGAGCTTGGCTCCATCCTCTTTGTTACACTTTGAGGTCTCCTCTCAGTTGTCTCTCCTTGAGACTGAACAGGCCCAGCTCCCTCAGCCTTTCCTCATAAGAGGTGGGCTCCAATCCCTTAATTAACTTTGTAGTCCCTGACTGGACTCCAGTCCAGGAGTTGCCTGTCTTTCTTGTGCTGAGGAGCCTAAGATTGGACACAGCACTCCAGATGTGGCTGAGGATGAGAAGAGGGGCAGAATGGTTCTTCTCTGCCCATCTCTCCAGCCTGTTGGGGTTCTTCTTAAGGTCTGCAGAGCCTTCTGGGGTTTTAGTCAATTCCCCCAGCTCTGTGTCATCAGTGAACTTGCTGAGGAGGCATCTGCCCCTCCATCCAAGTCATTGATGGATGGCTTAAACAGTACTGGGCCCAGTATTGAAACCTGGGGGATGCTGCTAATGACAGTTACATTTGAAAAGCCATGAATGATGTTACTGACCACAAGATACTTTCCCATTTTGATGGCTCATTCATTTAGCTGAAGTTCAGGCATTAAGATGACATATTTGTGTGTTAATGTCCCGTGACAGCAATGCAATGAAGTTCTTCAGCCCTAAGGACACAAAAGGAGACAGGACTGTGTCTTCCCAATGTATCTTTAAGCCTAATATGGAAATGTGACATATGATGAAATGGTGGCTTAGGAATGCTGTTTGGTTGAGGGTAGGAAAGTATGTCTGTAGTGTGGTGGCTGCAAATCCTTTAGGCAGGATTTATATACTGCACTGGATAGGAAAGATGACAAAAACACACCTAAATAGGCACACCAATAAAATCCCTTCTTGAGTTATATCAACAGAATGATATTTGCATATGTGAGAGGATGCACATTTTGCTCTTCTGGTTTCTCATTTTAATCATCTGGTCCTTAGGAAATTAGCAGGAAGCCAGCAGCAGAGAACTGATTTCCCAGTGATCCCCAGGCATCTTCTTTCAGTCACTGCCAAGTACCAGTAGGAAGTGAGGATTTAGTTCTTCTAACATAGTTTTGGTTTATGTTTCCTGCTGAGATTGCAACTTTATTAATGTCCTCAGAATGTTCCGGTCAAGGCACACTCCATGTTGGCTTGAAAAATATGAAATTAATGATCTGAGAAGTGCTGTGGGGGGATCTGAGAAATCTAGTGTTTCAATGTGGTAGGAAAATTACATTCCTTCCAGGGAATCAAAAAGTGGCTGAAATAAACTGTTATGACACAGAGAGTTCTGATCTGCTATGTGGTTTTCTCCCATCCTGTAAATGAAGCTGGACAATTGCTTCAACTTTGGAAAACTGCGAACAATTTTTTGTAGACTTTGGCTAGTGGCAGATGTTTCATAGCTAATTTAAAAGCACATCAAGCCAATAATTTTAAGTTTTGTTGAGAAGTGGTCACTTAATGTCATATTGTGGGTTGGTTCTTTTTTCTTTTATTTTTAGCCTTCCAAATGGATGAAGAATACTTTGCTCCTGTTTTCATTTCCTTTTATATTTGTATATAACACTTTACATTGCTTGGTAAAGCATCAAATCAAACCCTTGACATTTCTGAAGCTTTACCACCTTTAGTGATTTGTCAGCATGGAATGGTATTGGGGTTTTGACGCTTATGTTTTATGGCACGTGTTCCTGTGCTGATTTCTACTTTTTAAATTGCTATATCCTTTGCTTGTCTTTTCTCTTTGGTAACCTTGAGCTATTCCAACATCACTAAATCTGGTAAATAAGTCTTTATTTATAAACAGGGAAGTATAGATTGCTGTATGGCTGATACCAACTTTATCATGGAGTCCTTAGAGAAAGCATCCATGGAATCCAGAAGACATTTACCTGATGGCAATTTAAATGCTTAACTTCCGTTAAGCATTTAAATAGACTAGGCGCCACAGACTGTTTTATTTAGCTATGTGTGTGTTTATTAATTAAAATCATGTTTTCTGTTATGCTATTTTTCAGGACTTTACTGTAGACAGGAATGCCATTAAAAATTATATTAGAACATGTCCAGTTCTCCCTGTCTAATGCATTCAAAGTTCTGTTTTAATTACCGTCTGCCTTTTGGAGGAGCGTTTGGAGTGACAAATCAAATAATCTGTCTGATCTTAACTTGACCTGCATTTCACTTCAGAATGGAACTATTTTTATATTAACACTGGGGATGCAATATAGAGCAGTGCAAAGTCTGGTGTACATTGCATAATGGTCCAAATTTGATCCAACCATGGAATTTATAGACAGAATAAGGACAACGACTTTTTGCAAGGAAACTTTCTCCTGCCTTTTTCTCTGTCTTGAGGAAATGTGATAGGTCATGAAAAATCTGAAACCTTTTATGTCTGAGTGGATAAAATAGGTTTGCTTTTTTGATGCTATGTCCTTTTGTTAGCCTTCTTCATAAATGAATGTGTTGCAGTGCCAACAATTTTGAAGTGAGGGCCATGTGCGACGTAGCTTGGCTCTTAATTTTGAAAAGGGAAAGCCTATAATTGGAACCAGCTGACATCTAACCCCTCTTTTATTCTTGGGTATAATAAGCATGAAGCTGTGCCAAAATAGATGCGTTTAAACCCTACCCACAGGTGCCAATCTGTGATTTCAGCAGGAATCTGTAATCTGTGGGAGAGCTTTGTATATGCTGCTATTCTCTTTTGTTCTCTTGCTACCAGCTGAAGTAAACACCATCAACGAGAGCACAGAAATCCTTCACTTAAGCCCAGCAGTCACAACCGAGTACGTGGGTGAGAAACCGGAGAAGGCTGAGTTCTGTGACCGCTCCTGTGAGGAGCTGGGATCGATGTTCACCGAGCTCACTGGCCTGCGCATCGTGGTGAACAACCTGGCTGACAACCTCCAAAAAGTGGTAGGTACCTGCAAGTCTGGAGAACTGACAGAGGTCTGCTGTGCACTGCTCTTTCCTTCCTTATTTTATTCGGGGCACTTAATAGAGATTTCTGTATTACATATGAACACCTGTTAGTATATCTACATAATGTAAAGATGTCCTCTTTTCATTGAGACTAATTTGGTAGTTCTTGAGTTTAACACTTTAATCGAGGCTTGGCTTTCACAGAGTGGGTTTAAAAGAGCACACACACACATGCACTCATGCACAGGGGAAATCCTTCTACGGGTTTGGAAATGGAAAGCTAACAATCCCAACCCTGCTTGCATGCTGGTAAAGCCTTATTACCATGTTTATGCCATTTATGAATACATCAGTAAGAGGCTACATGGGGTACCTAAACTGCAAGTGATGTATAGAATTTTCATAGTTGAAGTATGATGATATTTTGCTGAAAGCTGCCCTTCCTCTTATTCTGAATCAGCTAACTATTTCTGAAGGAATTTTATTAGTAATGCCATATGTGTCAAGACTAAAATCCTCTCACCCAATGATGAGGAAAGCAAAATGGCTAGGAACAGATTTCCCCCAGTATTGTGTGACTGCATTTGTACCATTGCTAGAAGAGTAGCTATGCAGGACTGCAATACTTAAGATCATCTTCCTTGTGTACATAAATATGTAAAAATACATTTTTCGATAGAAGGAGTAAGTCCAGTCATGTCTCAGTTTTGTGTATTTAAAACAGTTTGCTTATGAAATACACAATTTGTTTTCATTAACTTCATTTTCTAGTCTGAAGAGAACCAAATTATGTGGGAATTGATTGGGCCTAACAAGACACTGAAGAACCAACCAGTTTGCTGGCAGGATGGCCGTGTCTTTGCAGATAATGAAAGCTGGATTGTGGATAGCTGCACCAAGTGCATTTGCCAGGTAAGGTTTTGAAAGTTTTCTCTGCAGAAATGAAGTTCCAGCTCACTGGTCCCTGTCAGGTCATACTTTACATAGAGCTTGGCTGGAATTAATGACATTTATAAAAAGGAGTACCCATGTCCATGATAGAACAAATTAAAACATTTCTGCACATGAAACTTCCCTAGATTCCCACCTTCATTTACCTCTCTGTGAGCATAGATCAGTAAATCAATTTCTTTGCTTTTAGGATTCCAAAATTGTGTGCAATCAAATCACCTGCCCAGCAGTCTCCTGTGCTGATCCAGCTTTTGTTGAAGGTGAATGCTGTCCAGTCTGCTCTCACTGTGAGTATTTAGCTGAGGAGAAAGACATAGTATTTGGCATTATTTAAAATCACTGCTAGTGTTTTTGAAAGCTCGAAACAAGTAAGATGTCAGGATAGGTAAGATCAAATATAGAACTCATATGTGTGCAAAGATCATACAAACTAACTTGGGTGCTTGAAGCTACCCTCTGAAGGACTTGATGGGTCTTCATTGATTATATTGGTTGCTTAGAATTAAGAGGATAACCTGCTGAGCCACCTTGGGCCTAAAATGTTCAAAGCATGCTTCTCCCCAGTCATGTTTCACATTTTTTTGCCCATTCAGAGCATAGGGCACATTCTTACAATGTGCTCTTGATCATGTTCACCATTATGCAGCTTTCAAAGGTGGGGCAACATCTCCTCATACTGACCTATATTCTGAAGCCAAAGGCAGTTTGGACTCAGGTTTTAGCTCAGTCCATTCTAGAGATAAGATGTTCTTCCTTCAAAGATCAGTGCTTCCTGGAAACATACTGCACACAAGTTCATGAAGATTCTTATCTGAACTAACTTCTCATTATATTACACCATAATTCCATAATGTCAGTGGCAGCTTAGGAAAGCAAAATTAGAAAAGGGGAGATCTAAACATTAAAGTATGTCCTCTGCAGAAAAAGAGAAGATCATATCTTCTAAATAGGTTAATAGAGCAACTCTCAAAGCTAAGCACTTTTTCTTACCTTTTGCTGTGCAGCTGATGACAGTGAGGAGGGCTGGTCACCATGGTCAGACTGGACAAAATGCTCAGTTACCTGTGGCTCTGGGACACAGATGCGAGGAAGGTCCTGTGATGTCACCAGGAGTGCTTGTACAGGCCCACACATCCAAACAAGGATGTGCAGCTTTAAGAAATGTGACCATCGCAGTAAGTAATAAATTTCTTCCTTTTTAAAAGCTTCTTTGGGCATCTCAAAGCAAAGCCAAGTTTAATCAGGACAGTAAAGATACTTGAGAAATCCTGTATGCACAATTAAAGTAGCTGTCATTAGATTCTTTGCCAATATTCCTCTTTCAAATATCCTTCCCTTTCCTGACAATTTAATTGGTATGTGCATTCTGGGCTCAACTATATTTTAAAAAAAAAAAAAAAAAGGGTGATGAATAATATTATGAACAGGAGTCTTTTGTTTGAACTCAGTTTGCAGACAGCACTTAGTTTGTAAACATGAGTTGCAAGGCTGTGTTTACATCTGCCATTCATTGATTGTTGGGCCATTCCATTAACTTAGCTGTGTTCAGGAATACAGTAATCATGGAAGATTTCTGCAAAGTATCAAACTGCTTTTATATTTAAGGCACTTTAGAGGGATGATATTCCAGAGGTGTAGTTAATACTGTCACAAGTACCTATGATATCCAGGCTTGTGTAGTACCTAAGGCAATATCTAGTGGATGAGACTGCTACATGTCCAAATGTGCATTTTGAACGAGTGTTTGTTTCATTGGAAAAGTTTGTTTAAGCAGAATGTCTGACATAATTGTTAGGCATGCATTGGTTACTGAAATTCCTGAGAAAGCTGTTTCTCAAGTACCTGGGTATGCTGGGCTTTTCCCACCATGAAATGATGGGAAAGAGATGGGACGTTCATCGGATGTGGTGAGAGGCTCGTTAGAAGGCTAACCTCACAAGTGAGTTTGTATTACTGCTGCAGGTGGGCTGTTTGCTTGAGTTTTGCTCTTTTCTCTGGCAGTACGTCAGGATGGTGGCTGGAGTCACTGGTCTCCCTGGTCTTCCTGTTCAGTTACCTGTGGAGTGGGAAATATCACCCGCATCCGCCTCTGCAACTCTCCTATTCCCCAGATGGGTGGGAAAAACTGTGTGGGGAATGGGCGTGAAACGGAGAAGTGTGAGAAGGTTCCATGTCCAGGTATGTCTGTGGTCTGGAATCAAAAGTAACACAATAATATTCCAGCTGAAATCCTTCTCTTTATTCTGACCTAAATGGCAGTGAATTTCTATGATGGAAATTTTATGATACAATTTTATCTTATGAGTGAAATAACACACAAGGGTGTTTTGAAAATGAAGACAACAATGCAGTCAGAGGTTTTGTAAGCCTTCCAAGTTATAATTTGGTTTTAAATATTAAGAGTTTGAGAAATCTCCATTTTTGCAATGTATCTCTGCATATCAAAAATAAACACTTCCTTTCTAAAAGGAAGCTGTCTCTGTACTTGTTAGGAGTAGACACAGAATCCTCTAATAGTCAGATTTCTTCAATATTTGTGCATGCATTTTTTACACATTCAACACAATTAATTGCTATTATAAATTTTCTTATTCATCTACACTTTTAAACCTTTTTTTGAGACCTTTCATTCCATACATTTTCACTATCCTTTCATATAATTTTTCCTCCTTTTTTTCTCTTTGCCTATCCAGTTGGCATGGTGTGCTGTTTTGAATTATTGGCCAAAAAATGCCTATGAAGCAGTTGGGTATTTTTTATTAGTTTGTTTCTGAAATATTGCTATCTCATTCATATGAGATCTGCCATCATCTTCCTATGTACATAGTGAGATACTGTCTCTAGCTAGGGATCTGATGAAGGGTTGTTGTCATTGTTACCAGATGTCCCCACTTTATTGCCTGTGATTCTCTGCTCTTTTGCATATCTCAGTGAATGGCCAGTGGGGTCCTTGGTCTCCGTGGTCTGCCTGCACTGTCACCTGTGGAGGAGGAATTCGTGAGAGGTCTCGCCTCTGTAACAGTCCAGAGCCACAGTATGGGGGAAAGCCGTGTGTGGGAGATACCAAGCAACATGATATGTGCAATAAGAAGGATTGCCCAATTGGTTGGTATTCATTCTTTATTCAGTCTGAGTAGTTATTATTGCTGTTATCTCTTTGGAGAGTGAATATGAAGTGACACTACAGGAATCTGCTACTTATACCTTTGTTTCAGTAGAGGACATTTAACTATTTTGAGTGCTGTTTAATGGAATTTTATATATATTCACCGTACCAGCTTTCTTGGACAAGCACGCCTTTCTTAAATAGAGATTGAATATGTTGTAATGTATTCAACTGGATGTAGCAATCTGTAATTTTTTCATATTAAGTCAATAGTAATTAGTCTTAAATGCTCTTAATAACCCTAACTTTTGGGGTTTTATAAGACAAGTCTGTTTCAAGTGTGATTTAAGCTAATGATCAGACAATACCTGTTTCTTAAATGAAGTTTTACATGCCTTTTTTTGCTCCTTACTTAATTTTCAGTTTTGTGTCTTTGCCAGATGGGTGTTTGTCAAATCCTTGCTTTCCTGGAGCAGAATGCAACAGTTACCCGGATGGGTCTTGGTCATGTGGGGCATGCCCAGCAGGATACCTTGGCAATGGGACCTTCTGTGAGGATCTTGATGAGGTATTGGCTTTGTTTCCATTTACATCATTAAATCACCATAAAAAATTCATTATTTGGGAGTTACATAGCCATCTAATTGGTTTCTCCTTTCTTTCTTTCTTTGCCTGCAGTGTATAGCTGTGTCAGACGTTTGCTTTAAAGTGAATCAGGTCCATCGCTGTGTGAACACAAATCCGGGTTTCCACTGCTTGCCATGTCCTCCACGCTACAAAGGAAGTCAGCCCTATGGAGTAGGGCTCGAAGTTGCCAAGGCAGAGAAGCAAGTAAGTGATATTAAAGGGAATTTGATGGCTTTGAGTAATTGTCATCTGAAATATCCTTGAATGATGGCATAAGGTAAACCTGAGTACCAAACAAAAATAGCCTGAAATAAATAACTGTTGTTTCAGAGTATTTTTGTTTTGAGTAAAAAAACACTGAATTTGGGATTGGCTTTTTTTAAGGGTTTGATTTTATTTAGGCATCTGCTAAAATTCCAGGAGCAAACATTTCCCCACACTCCTTTCTCTGAGGTGAACATTGCTGTTCTGGAGAGTGGAAAATGAAGAATTAGGATTGTTTTTTCATAAATATGATGCTGTTAATGTCAGTGTTATCAGACAAAAGTTGGAAGTTCAGTCCCTAAATTCCATAGTGCCAAAGCTTCTCAGTGGTGAAGGACAGCAGGAAGTAGAAGTGAGGTTGAAGACTACAGTTTCCTAGAAAAGACAAAAATGTTGAAGTGGAAGTCATGGTTTGCCTTCTCTTTGTTGCTGTTGAATCAATCTCTGGTTAGCTCAGCATGTGAATTCTGCATGCGAACCATCTGTGTAAGATTCTCAAATACCATCAATGAAAAATATAGTGATAAGGGAGAGGTAACAAAAACCTACATGAGGTGAACACAGGAATTCCTTAGGGTCTCTTTGATTTAAGAAAATAAGATAGTCCTTTTATACTGTCAGGCAGAACACTAAAGAAAAGGGGTGGGTACAGTTTCCTTTCTGTTGCAGGTAATTTCTTGGGTTTAATAACATCTTGAAGAAGGCAGATAGAGTACTGAAATTGTTAATGACTTTAGCTGCTTTTTAAATAACGTCCAATTTTTCCTGTGGTGTATTCTAATAATTTTCATTGTACATATTTGTTGGAGTTGTGAACTGACAGCAGTATGATTTACTAACCACAATCCAAACAAAGTTCCTGTCTTCAGACCTCTAAGTAACTGGTCTGATTTTGACAAAGTCGAGGCACACACAGCTGGCTGTGATTATCATGTTTCAGTGAATATGCTCCATCCTTTACAGGTCTGTGAACCTGAGAATCCATGCAAGGACAAGACACACAGCTGCCATAAGTCTGCAGAGTGCATCTATCTGGGCCATTTCAGTGATCCAATGTACAAATGTGAATGTAGGACAGGTTATGCTGGTGATGGACGCATCTGTGGTGAGGATTCAGATTTGGATGGCTGGCCTAATAATAACTTGGTCTGTGCTGCTAATGCAACATACCACTGTGTGAAGGTAGGTAAAAAAGGTTGATAAAAATGCCATGTGTTAACAAAATACTCATTTTTTCCTAAATAGTTGTGAGTAACCATTTTAATTCATGAAGCTAGTGGTTGTTTTCAGTAAACTTTGGCTGTTACAGCATGCTGGTTTTCTAGGAGATGCTGTGAAATGTGTATTCACTCAATCTGATAAGAAACAGTAAGGGATTCTCAAAATTAAATGCAGAGTCCTCTGCTTTGGATTTCTTCCTACTGAGGATACATAGACAATTGGGGTGCTTGTAAATGGAGTTAGCACACTGAGCAGGAGTTGCCTAAAGCATGGGAGTCAAGCACATAGCTAGTGAGAACCAAACAGGAATCTCAGGGCCCAGGGAAGAGTCAAATCCTACCTGCAGGGCTCGTAAAAAGACACTGACAGCCATGTAAGGGCTAGAGTTCAAAATGCTGTCTTGAGCTACCCTTCTGTTTAAAGAGTTAAACAGACTACACACTGTGTAAACTGGATTCAGATCCTGAGATAATTTTTAACATAGGAGCCTAAGAGAGGAATGAGTGTGAGTAATTAGAGGAGTTCTCCTTATTGCAAAGGCTCACAGGGACAGAATGAGAGATTCAGCCTCTCACCCTTCAGAGATGTGAAATCCCAGCTCTCACCCTCCCAAGGGGAATGACCTGACCATTGGCTCTACACCTGGCAAATGGGAACTGTCCAATCTTGCTGTGCATCTGTGCTGTTGTAGGGAACAATGAAACATTACTACACCAATGACAAAAATCAGCATCAGGGAGCATAAAAATGGTGACATATAGGTTTAGTAGGGTGTATCCACATGGTGTGTTCCCTGGGACCTGTTTCTGTGCTCTCTGAAGCACACAGTAAGTCCTTTTTGGTTTCATGGCCTGAGATTCCTTCCAGTGGGAATTGCTCAAAAATGGTGAGCCTCCTTGTAGGTCTTATCCTGATGGTGTATGAAACCAGGCTGAAGGTTGTTCTGCCAGTTTAACAATGGCCCAAATAGCTGAGGGGTGAAGGCACCCCTAACAGGCAATTCCCTGGATTCTAGTTCTGAGTGGTGGCTTTGCTGATGGTTGAATGACAGGCACAAACAGAGAGACATACAATGTTTGCAGCAGCAAATTAAGCATCTGGGATGGGGGAGTTTTGTCAAAGTAGAAGGCATATGCAGATGTTCAGTTTTAAACACCTACCTATGGAACCTCTGACAACACTGGATTATCTGTATATGTTCACTGTATGTTCACTAGGCAGATGCTCAAGTACTTTGCTAATCAGTCATGGCTGTAAGGGCAAGCTTTCTTTTCTGAGGTTTTTGAGGCTTTCTTTTCCCAGACCTGAAACATTTTTGCTTCTCCTTCTCTGTGTTCAAATGTTCTACCTAGAAACCTTCTTGAAGTTATAGCACAAAAACTTCTGCTTAAAAAAAATGAGGAAAGAAATGAAAAAATGACTGAGCTCTAGACTTCTATAGTAGTTAAATACAGACCAAGAGACTAGGGAAGTTTGAAATCAGGCTGTTTGAGAGAATAAGTCACTCAAGGGAATCTGGGCTCTATCAGCCAAAGAGTTTCAGATATGGGTGGAAATTTGGGCCTCAAATGTTGGTTTTCTTCACTGTAGATGATGTCTGTTCATTGTGGATTCAGCCAACTCAGCTGTGCAGTTCATATATACTTCTTTCAGTTCCTGTCATCAGAATTTGCACATGTTCACTCATGATGTAACACAAGGCATTAGTTTTGGTTAAACACAACATGCTGAACCCATTCAGAAAAAAATGTGTTTCCAAAGATTGTTTCATGTTTTGTGTAATATGTGTTGTAGACACAAGTTACCTCATTTAAGGAGACCTCTCCACCCACCAAAAAAAAAAAGCCCCTTAAACATGCCACAGATTTTCTGGCCCTTATATTCTTTACAAAATATCCTTTTTGAGTAATTTGATTTTTAAAAGCTTCTTTCCTAGAGCTGATAATGATTGAAAATTAACTTACTCTTGTGACTAATTTCTTACATTGTTTCAAATTTTTTTTTTTTTATTTCTGGTAAATAGTGTTGAGGTGAACAGTCAAGACTCTTCACAGGTATTTGGTAAAAAAAAATTTGGGGATTCAATATTTATCACAGTATTCCCAGTTCTCTTTTTCTTAAATTGTCTACTATTAGAACCACTGAGATTGAAAACCTCCTACTATAGTATTAATTTTTTGGAGTGTGTGTTAACAAAAGAGATATTTCTGCACTCCTTTGACAGATTCAGTTTTGGGTGAGGTAGATCTGGAATGTGAGTAAAAGTGAGAATAACAAAGTGTGTTTTCACAGATATATTTATGCATAGCAAGTGGTAGAATTGCAATCCATTTTAGCTGATTTTAGTATTTAAAAATATGCATGTTAAAAGTTTGGCAAGCTATTTTACTTTTATTTTTCAGTGCAAGTTAAGAATTGTTTATTTGAAATAATCATTCTATATAAAGCTGTGATACAAAATAAAGAGATATGTTTGTCTAATATTTTTGCAGCCAAGGGAGTGCAAAGGTACTCTTTTGCAGAACAGTATAAAGACACTTCTTTCAAAATCCTTTCTTAGTGTGTTCCCCTTCACTGTTGTGTAATACTTTCCATTGCTGTGTAGTAACTTTCCATATGAACAGCTGTTTCTGAAGACCTTCTTTTGGCTTGTTTCATTCTTCTGGCAACAAAACCTGGCCATTTTTTATGTAATCTTCAAACATATCTCATGAATTGTCTATAAAAAGTTGTAAGAGTGCACGTCTGTGCGTGTGGTGTGTTTGTTCTCTGCTAGTTCCCTCAAAAAATTTACTAGAAACAATCACTTTAATAGCAGCTGGGACATAGAATGATTTGGCAGCTGCATTTCACTTACTTTACAGTATGAAAGCAGCAAATGGATGCTACACTTGGCAACAAAAAACCGGGGACTTTAAAAAGTGCTTTGCTGATTGCTCTTGTTTTATAGTCTCTGGTGTACCATATCTACTCTTCTGCCCAGGCAAGTTATTCTAGCATAATGTAAACATAACGTATTGATTATTTCTTTTGACCAGGATAACTGCCCCCTTCTGCCTAACTCTGGCCAAGAAGACTTTGATAAAGATGGCAAAGGAGATGCCTGTGATGAGGATGATGACAACGATGGTGTCGAAGATGACAAAGTAAGACGTGTATCTGTCAGCAGTACATTTGACCTAAACATCTGATTTTAAGGAAAACCATTACAATAGATGTGAACTTCATTGTTCAGAGTTTCAGCCGAGTTATTCTGCACTTCCTTGCCTGAATGATGTGTAGTGCAGGGTAAAACTGTGTTCAGTCAAAGGAGAGTAGTACCGTGCAGGGCAAAGCAGAACTATGTTCTCTGTATCAGTTTAGAGTTCAGTCATGTACATGAAAACAGTTTAATGAAAAGTGGTATTGGATTTTTTTATATTGCAATGAGAGAATGACAACTCTGCTGTATTTGAAAAGCTAGTAAATATTATATACATGATGTTACTCTTATTAATTGTAACTTGTTTCTAAAACAACTGTAAACACAGCCAATCTCGAAGGAAAATGATGGGAGGAAAATAGCCTGGTTCATACTTTCCCTCAGATCTGCCCAGAAGACAAATTCATTTACCTGCAGAGCCTAAAAACCGCTTAGTCTAAAACTATTGCCTTGTACATTCAACAAAAAGATTGAGGCACTTTGAGAGTTTGCTTCACCCTGGTTTTTCAGAACATGTTCAGGATGTGTGAATTGGTATTAGAATTTTGCTGTTCCTCTTTGTTCCCTTCAGAAGGAACCTAGGTGCTCTAGAGCTTCAGATGGTTAAAGCTGGGTAAGAGCTATCTTCATTTGGTCTCTATTTGGAGAACTTAAAAAAAAAGCCTCAAAGTATATGTATTTTTAAAAACTGTAGATAGAAACTATTTTATGAACAGCATTAGATTTTGATTTGCCTCTATATATTGCCCTTGAATATATGAAATGTATTTCTGGCGAATTTAAAATATTTTACAAAAAATTATTTCCCATTAAATGTGGGGTTTTTTTCTATTTAGCAGAGGAAGAAGTCGTTTAAAGATTTTTTGCTTTTGACCTCCCTTCAAATTCCATGCCATTGATGTAGCCCTCACTCCCACTGTTTTGGTTTTCTTTCTTTCTTGTTTTAATTTCACACTGAGTACTTTCTTATGCCTGCACAAAAGTCCATGTGCAATTTGAGAATGTGTGAAATGTAAGAATTATTCTTCTGGCAGATTTTGAAACTAAAGTGATAGGAAATTTTCACAATTCCATTAAGAGGTCTCAGGTCTCATGGTCTCAGAGAAAAAAGATTTTTGCTAAATGAGAGTATTTAATTTTAACATTTTAAAAAACTTTTTACATTTTATTATCTTGTTCAATAGAGCACAACCAACAAAAAGTCATTACTGGTTTAAATTGAAAAATCAAAATATGTGATATAAACTTGAAAACACTAACACTAGTTTGTTCCAAAAAAGTCAGAGTAACAGTTCTAGTTGTTTCTTTTTTGATTTTTAAAAGTTATAAAATGCAGCTGAAGTTGACCTGACTTTGTAACATGTTCTGGTTTTTTTTTAATGCATGTACCAGTGATATACCTTTATTTAAATGTCTGAGTACAGGTTCAGTTTAAAATGCCTGTTGCTCTCCCTGTAAGATATGGAACACAATTCACATGTTTTGTACAAAAAGGTGAGCCAGGCTGCCCAGATGCCATCCTGTTACTGCCAAGACCTTCAGTATATGAACAGCTCGTCTGTTGAAAAAATAATGGACTAATATTTGCTTTTCGGATTCTGTCCAAGATGAACAGGAGTTACCACTTCATAGTATGCTCTCATGAGTTGTGATTTATATTGTGAAATCTATTTTTTTCTTACTAGGACAATTGCCCTCTTCTGTTCAACCCTCGCCAGTTTGATTACGACAAGGATGAAGTTGGTGACCGCTGTGACAATTGCCCTTATGTGCACAACCCTGCTCAGATTGACACAGATAACAATGGGGAGGGTGACTCGTGTGCTGTGGACATTGATGGAGATGGTATGATCTCACTTTTGAGAATTAGGTGCTGTTCCACAAGTGCACTTTGATTTATGTCCAGTAAGATGGGCTTTTATACATGGAATAAAATTTGGTCTAGCAGCTCAAAAATGTGGAAGAAGACAGAGGAGGCTGAGGTTCATCTGTCTTGTGTAGTGTAATTGCCTATACAGTCCCTAAATGACTACAATTAATATTACTAAAGAATAGATCATAGCAAGTCTTTATCAGTGTCATCCTAAAAAAAAAAAAAATCTTTCCTTCATCTGTGTTCCAAAGTAATCAGGGTCTAATATGACACTTCTGTTGACTTTTCCTTTGAGGGAGGGAAAAGAACATCAGAACATTCACACAGATAAGATATTTTCCATAGTAAAGTAATCTGCTTTTCTATGAATGTATAAATAGGCAAAACTTGCAGTAATCCAAATACACGTTTTTGGATGTCTTAAAATATTGTTAAAAGTGCTTATTTCCTCCACCAGTACATTCCTGTATAACCCAAATTTGATCAGAATTAAGAGGGGGAAAAAACACATATTATTCAAAAATCATATCCCTGCAGCATTTCAAATGTGTGAGGATACAGAAATACTAAAAGTTGAAGAAATCTAGCTTTGAGTTTTCCTCAGTAATGTTTTAAACATTTGGATGCTTATCTGACTTTAGCTTCTGAACATTTTGAAGTTCTCTCATCCTCCTTCTGATCATCAGGTTCATACTAGTACTCATAGTAGTTCTGCATTTGAAGAAAAATCCAATCATAGGTTATTGGCTGAAAGATTGTGCAAATATACAGGGGCCATGTAATATGGGGACGTGTCCCTGTACCTTTCCCAGACAGATATGCCAACATATGTTTGTTTCTTTTCATCTTATAATTTTGAAGTTGACAATTGGTTTTATAATGAAGTTTCCTGAGGAGGAACAGTTTCTTTTGAAAATTTGGCATGCTATACAATTAATGATGCACATGTTCTGGTAAAATTATTTAATGCTGAGGCAGCTGAATAATAATACAGTTTTTTCTATACAAAAGTTCAGAAGTTTGAACCTAATATAGCTGTGTGTTCTATGCCATTTCTTAGAGTGGGGAGAATAAAATCCGGAATGAATTATTAAAAAAAAAAAAATACCCCACCCCTTTACCTGTTATTCAGTGAAAAGGTTTACATTCTTAAGACATAATCAGCCCTTATTCTTCCATAGGAAAATACATACAGAAAACTTTGTCATAACAAGAAAAAGTGGAATTGATACCATTTTTTTTTCTGATACTAGCCTTAACTATTTATAATGATGATGTTGTAGCAATCAGAAAGCTTATGAACCCCCTAAGAGCCTTGCTTCTGTACTGGTAACTCCTGCAGTCTGTGGCTGTCTGTGTTGGATGTTGTATTGTTTTGACTTTTTTCAATATTTTGTTGTTTTTTTTCCCTAGACATATTTAATGAACGAGATAATTGCCCTTACGTCTACAACACAGACCAGAGTGATACAGATGGTGATGGAGTTGGTGATCAATGTGATAATTGTCCATTGATGCATAATCCAGACCAGGTAAATGATGGAAACAGTTTTCTGAATGATAACATCAGAACGAGGGCAGAGACAAGAACGCAGGAATTGCTATCAGTCTCTGTAGTGGACAGCTGAAGAGGTGGATCTATATTGATCACTCTCACATCTTATGTTGTGAGATCCCTTTGTATCAGATGAAAGGGAAGTACAGCGATGATTGCTTTAATCCATCTGGAAATGAAGTCCTGCCCTGCAAACACCCTGGAGATCTAACCCACTAATAGAAGAACAAGTAGTCATACTAGCTTTGAAGTTATGCTTGTGCTTTAAGCACAGCTGTCATTGTGGTATTTGTCTCTACAGAAGCTCTTGAAGAGAAGCATTGAACAGTTAAGTACCAGGCTGTACTTTCGAATTGAGTAAAAATAATAAAGTAACTCTGTACAATTCTTTTTTTGGGTAGACTGATGCAGATAATGACCTTGTTGGTGACCAGTGTGACAATAATGAGGACATAGATGAAGATGGCCACCAGAACAACCAGGATAACTGCCCTTACATCCCCAATGCTAACCAGGCTGACCACGATCAGGATGGTAAAGGAGATGCCTGTGATCCTGATGATGACAATGACGGTGTCCCAGATGACAGGGACAACTGCCGCCTCAGATACAACCCTGAGCAGGAGGACTCAGATGGTAAGAACAAGGTCATATCAATATCATTTAGTTCTTAGTATCTGATTTTGGTCTTGGAATTTTAACATCTGGTGAAGAGAGATTTCACATCAAACTGAGCTGCTTTTGGCATTTGAGACACCATGGAATTTGATGGAACTGAACTGGTCCGTTTGGTCAAGGGTTAGAGCATTAGGAAACGTCTTAGACAGGAGCTCAAACATGCACATAGAAAAAAACCTTTAACATTAAAACCAAAAGAATCCATGTTTTTGTTAATATTCTTATTTTCACATTTAATTGAAATATTAAAAGTGTCAGAAAATATTTTAAATAGCTTGAATTACAAATGAAAAATTAAAATTAAAAAAATGAAAAGCGAGCTGTTTCACTTTCAAAGCAAGTTGCCATCTGAAAATTAAAATGGAAAAAAATATGGTTTCTGCTCTGTTTTATTTTGAAAAACACTATTTCTTCCGGATTTTTTAAGCCTAAAAGTATTGTTAATTGTTTTTTTAAATTGACTTCGAGCAGCTCTTCTCAAATTTTCTTTACAGACTGCTTTAAATATGTCTTGATGATAAACATGACACAGTTTAAAAAATGGATATGTAATTGCCCTCTTTTCAATTTTTTTTGTAAACTGTTGTTCGTCACCTCAAACAGTCATTCTTTGTGTTTGGCAATATTTAAATAATGAAATACAGATAGTTTCACAATTATAATCTTAATTTTGAAAATGTTTATGAACCTTTGAAAACCACCAAATATGTTTACAATAGTGACTCTTGCAATAAATGCAGGTAAGCACTTCCTCTTCCAAGTTACACAGCTTGCTGGAGCCATTCCAAGGGTGTGCTGTAGAAATTGAAGCAGCATTTATTACCTACACAATGTGTTTTTAGGTACATTTAGAAAGATTAAGTCCTGAGCCTTGTCTGATTTTCTGGTAAGACAACTGCTGTCAGTAGGATGTTTCTGCTTGGTAGTCAGTAGTAGCTCTTAAGTTATGTAACCTTTGTCATATAATATGTGTCCAGAATATCTTTGTACTTGCCAGTCCCTGGAATAGACCTTTAATTTCATAAATCCAGAATAAGGGTGACCCCAAGATGAGACAGTTTAAGTCATCCATTACCTGCTTCTTGTAAAGGAAACCAACATTGATGTATGGATTAACAATTCAGAAATAGCATATATTTAATCAATTTAGTCAGCTCGTTGCTGTCATTAGCAGCAGGTCCAACAGAAATCTTGGAAAAGGGGTAAATAAAGCCAAAACTTGCTCCCATGCTCTTGAAGATGTAAGTTTTAGCATATCAGGATGAGGCCCTGGAGAGAGCCGTTGGATATGACTGGATAAACAAGCACTTTCTAACTTTCCTTGACAGGGAATGGATGTTGTCAGCAGCAACTCACTACCAGATGAACATCAGCTGGACCTTTAGTGAATAATTAGATTCTTCTGCGAATTGTCTCTTGATTTGGCAAAGGAAACAAAATAGGAAATTCATTCCCTTTTCTCCTATGTGTGCTAAGACAAACAGGTGGAGGAACACATAGCTGGTCAGGATTTGGAGTTGTCTGTGGCAGATATCCAGAGTGGAAAATGGGATCATTTTGCCACATATCTGATCTGCAGAGAGCCCCGAGATACTAGATGTTTCAATTTTCTCAAAGTACTCTTTTCCTTTTGGCTGTTGGCTAAAACTCATTCTGCTTTCTGTCTGAAAGCTCCATGCTTGGGTAATGCTGTGTTGGTTAGTCATGGTGAAATAGCTTTCCATTTTTCTGTGAAAAATCCATCTAGTAGTAGGCCAGTGTTGAATGAGCTGGGTCATTGCTATTTCCCACTGTGTTAATTCCCATGTTCTTAGGGCAGCCATAAAAAACACTGGGAAAAAAAGAAAGCAAATGCTCTGCTATGTGAGGATAAAAACAAATTAGTTGGCAGCACTGATTTTTGTATTAGTACCCAGTGTAATATCCAATGGTTTCTGTTATAAAAGTTGGAGCCATTTGGGAATTTGTTTCCATACTTGTCTAGCCAAGCTTTTCTACATTATTTTCAGGTCTTTGTGCTATCGTATGCCATGGAATGGAATAATAGAGTCATTGGCAATGAGCTTTTTTATAGATGCCTTCTTTCACTTCTTGCTATTTGAGGCAAATCTCCTGGTTTCCATTAATATTATAGGTAAACTAAGAAAGGAAATAATTTTTGGTTTTTCTAAAATGTTGAGAGTAGTAAAAGTGTTGAGCAGAAGCACAACTATAGATGAGCTATACTTTTTTGTTCTCTAAAAAACTGCCTGTAATTCATATAACAAAACATTTTTTCATTCCTCTGAGGCTAGTCCTGTTGAATGCAGTGCTACCTTCTTTTCTCATGCATTTTCTGAATCACTCTGTTTTTTATAAGTCAAATTGTTCTACCTACAAGTGGAAGAGTGTCTAAGCATGTGTGCATATTTTACTGCAATGCTCTCCCTCTTTTCTTTTGACATAGAGGTGACACGTTTGCAATCTAAAGCATCTTAAATGGATTGTTGCAGGAAGAATCTTAAGACAGTGATAAGAGTCTGAAAAAAAGTTTAATATGATCAACAATATATAAAGATATAGTGATATGTGGAAGATAAAGATTTTAATGCTATTCTTTGAATTGATTTGCACAGCACGTGTTAAAATTTGGTGTTGTGTCCACATCTGGAACAAATCAAACTGAAAATGTAATGCAGGCATTAGTGAATTACATCGACATAGCAAACTTCCAACTTTTTCCACCCTCATTCCAAAGTGGTGTATAGACTGGGGCTAGATAAATTGCTAACAATTGCCTCTGCTTATTCACATTGCTTACAGGTGATGGCAGAGGTGATATTTGCAAAGATGACTTTGACAATGACAATGTTCCGGATATTTATGATGTGTGCCCTGAAAACAATGCCATCAGTGAAACTGATTTCAGAAAGTTCCAGATGGTCCCTCTGGACCCCAAGGGAACAGCTCAGATTGATCCCAACTGGGTTATTCGCCACCAAGGCAAGGAACTGGTGCAGACTGCTAACTCTGATCCTGGAATAGCTGTAGGTGAGTATCAGATGTCAGTCATCATCTTTGGAAAACTAACCAGTGATTCTGTGATAAGGAAAGGGGAAAAAAAGGTAGATAAATGCACCTGTTTGGTGCTGCAGACTTTGGACTAACCGCGGAGCCAGTGTATCCATCCAAAGTATAAATAGCTCAGTGCTGCCTGCATTTGCTGTCCATTCATCTCATCACTGACTGTGACATACATAAAATACACAATAGAAAAAAATTTATATACGTATACTGCCTGCTGCCTTCAATGCCCCTTGTAAGCAACTTAAGTCTCCATGCAGGCAAGTGTAATTACCTCTTCTTCTACAGATGAGGAAACTGAGAAATACCGCTTATGTCTCCTGACAAATTTCAGGATGTAGCTGTACAATGTACAAGAGCTATAGCTCTTGGGTGTGTATAACTGGACCCAGCATTGTAGCTCAGTGGTTTGTCTCTTGTCTCCCAGGCTACGACGAGTTCAGCTCTGTTGACTTCAGCGGCACGTTCTATGTTAACACAGACCGTGACGATGACTACGCCGGCTTTGTGTTTGGCTACCAGTCCAGCAGTCGATTCTACGTTCTGATGTGGAAGCAGGTCACTCAGACCTATTGGGAGGACAAACCCACCAGGGCTTATGGCTATTCTGGTGTGTCACTCAAAGTAGTGAACTCAACAACTGGTACTGGTGAACACTTGCGAAATGCTCTCTGGCACACAGGAAACACCCCTGGACAGGTGAGAGATTGAAAACTTCAGGCCAACAGTGCATGACTAATGTTTGAAAAATAAGGGACATGTTTCAAAAAGAATTTCCTTTCACACCTCAATTTTTGCAGATGATCATCAGTTTTTCTTCAATTCCCTTATTAGTAGTGTCAATAGTAACACAGGCATTGTATTTCAAAGAAAATCACATGTATGAAAGGAAAGATGAGGTGTGATCAAAAGGAAGATGAGAGAGATGTCTCAGTTATGCACAAATCCTTTGTTACTTCTGTATTGGCACTTGCTTCTTTGATGTTCCAGCTTGTTTGAATTATACATGGTTTAGAGTACAGTAACCAGAGACAGAAAAAGAGAAAAGACATTTTTAAAAAGAGAGAAAAACTGCTGCTGTTTCAAATGGAAGAAATGTTCCAATGGAAGAAACTTGTGCATTTTGGAAATTAGGTTAGTAGGGCTTCACATGTGGATAGGAACTGACAGGACTGTTAGTGAGTGGAAATTTTCAGGGAGCAGCAACAAGGCAGTAACATCTGTGCAAGCTGCAGTTCCTCTCTGTCACTGGAGGCACTCATGCAGCATCAGCCCTGTCAGCCTGGTTGTGTGTATGTGCAAACCCAAAGAGTTCCCAAAGCATTTGGGCAATACTGTTGGACACGTGATGTGACTCTTGGGGATGGTCCTTTGCATGGCCATGAGTTGGGTTCAGTGATCCTTGTGGGTCTCTTCCAATCTGGCTGATTCTGTGATGTCGTAAGATAAGTCAAGGTTTGATGCCGTAACAGTCTCCAGTGACTCTAGCTGTGAAACTGCAGATGAATAACTGATAAACAGTTTAAGACAGAAATTTCCACTACTGTCACCCCATAAAAGAAGTCTTTTGATGATACAGTCAAATGTTAAGCTATTTTCAGTTTCATACTCTGCAGAAAATAAGCTTGGGCAGTTATTAGGGTGGATGTAGAGTTACTGGGGCACGGTGTGTTTCTAATAAGGCATTTATATTCCTGATGTAGGTGCGTACTTTGTGGCATGATCCCAAGAACATTGGCTGGAAAGATTATACTGCTTACAGGTGGCATTTGGTTCATAGGCCTAAAACAGGATTAATAAAGTAAGAAATATTTCTGTACCTCTACATTTTCTAGTAGCAATGCTTTTGTCTCTGTTTATTTAAAAGCTATGTTACCAGTTTTATTGTTATTTCTGATAATTATGTTACTTGTGTGGCAGTTCGTCCAACATTTTGGGAACATTTTGTTATCTTCAGAATAAGTTATTTTCCTTTTCAGATGTATTTAATTAAGTCTGAATGGTTCAATATTTACATCAGCTAAAAACCCCTAAATTAAAAAAAAAGACTTCTTTCTCAATAGCTTTTCTGTAAAGAAACCAAAAATTTCTGAGCAAAACTCAAAGCAAGATTAGAACATGAGATTGCTCCCCAGCCTGTGGAATTTCAGTGAATGAAAATAATTATAAACATGAGCATTGCCTCAGGGAAGTAGGCCAAGGGCCTGTCTACTTCAGCATCCTGTCTCCCGTAGTGGCTTAAACGAGACACTGCAGAAGTGGCCATGAGCACATCTGTAGTGCACACAAGGAGCTGCGGCAAATGACTTTCTGTAGAGCCCAACTGTTTAGCTGATGTTCCAAAGACTGAGCATGAACTGCCCATGTCAGTTTTATCTTCTCCTAACTACTGGAGCTGCAAAGGATATTTTTCATGGGGTAGAGTCAGACCTTACCTCCAAAAGTCGGGCTTCTGCTTACGTGCAGGGGGTTTTCATTTGTCTGTGAATGACAAAGTGTAGACAAACTAGGATAGACTAAATTACTCCTCTCTTTCCAAAACCAGTTTTTTTTAAGCTTCAGTGTATTGCAGTGCAAAGCATTGACTGACTGATACTGGTCAAAAGGAAACTAGGTTTTTTTTTTTCATTCATGTTCCGGTTACCTGCAACTTCCTTTACAAAATCTACATAGTGTCAGAGAAAAGATTGTTGCCACTGGTATCACATTAGATCAATCTAACACAGCAAATTCTGTGCTTGGGTATGAATTCCTTCATACCTTAGGGTGTTCTGATAGAAAATAAATTAATTTTTTCACTAATATAGTCATGAAACAATTTTACTTGTACAGAAATATCAATTCCATATGAACATGATCAGAGCTATGTAATTTTTTTGATGGGTTGAATGAACTATTAAACTCTTCCCATATGTTTTGGGTTCTTGATATTTTGAGAATTATATTAAATAGGATTATATGAACATGAAAATCTGTCTTTTTTTTAAAAAAAACCCTTTTCTTTTCACCATCCATTAAATAATGATCTCATGGAGTGGTTTCATACTTGTCTTTGTGCACTTTTCAGGAAACAGAATATTTTATTACAAGTGCTGGATGTGCATTTCTGTCTAAACAGAAATCCGCCCCTACCTAACCCCTGAGTTCTAGGAAGCTGCTCGAGTGTTTTCATCCTCATGTGAAGCCATCTTGCTGTGTGTAACTAATGTATTGTCAATTGAAGCAGGACAATAATCCCTGCCTCCAAATACTAGTCTAATTAACAAATTGTAGAGTAATTTCTCATTTGGCCCAGGAGACTGAGAGCCTAAAAATCTAGACTGTCTCAAGGTCTCCCAGGAGAAGTAGAGGATGCAAGTTTGCAGAAATGCAGTCTCTCTGATAAAGAAAGAAAATGAAGTGCTGCCTTTCGAGGTCTTCTGTCTCCATGGTGGATGCCTGAAAATACTAAAAACAACTCCCAAAAGAACAACAAAAAAATTTCTCTTTTTCCGATTTAATATTAGTCTAGCTGTTTGTATCCAAATCCTTCCAGCTTTCATTAAGCTCTTAAAATGTCTGAAATTGAGATTCAGCATGTCTCCAATTAATTTTTTGTTTGACTCTGAAGGGATGGTCCTTCCAATTTCTGATGTTGGCCCTTGGACCTAAAGATAAATAAATCAGCTGTTCACACAGCTGCAGAGACAGCTTTGCTCAGTGATGTGACGATACTGTGTGCTAACCCCTGAGTTCATTGGGACAGGGGCTTATCAGTGAATGCTAGTACATGACATAGTTCATTCCAGGAGACATGACTGTTCTAAATAAAGAACTGGGAAATCTTTTGCAGATGGTGTGCATAAAACCACTTAAGGAGCAGCCCCACTGCTTTTGATTAATGTGTTATGGCTGCCAGCCAGGTGGGTGTGAGATAGAGATGGGAAGTGCTCCCTACAATGAGGTTGGGTTTTCTGGTGCCTCCTCAAAATTAATTCTGTTCCTGTTTTTAGAGACTGTTACCAGCTCTTACATTGGACACTGTATTAGCCACCTTGTTTAATTTATGTTCTTCTTTACAGAGTTCTGGTTTATGAAGGGAAACAAGTCATGGTGGATTCTGGACCAATCTATGACACAACTTTTGCTGGTGGACGATTAGGTCTTTTTGTCTTCTCTCAAGAAATGGTCTATTTCTCTGACCTCAAATATGAATGCAGAGGTTAGTTACAAAAAATGTCTGGAAGATGCTTAAGCCTTTAATAACTTGTGGAACAAGCACAAAGCATCTAAATAAAAAGTATCCTCTAGATGAGAAACAATCTGTAATATCATAGCATGGCGTAAACCTTCAGTGAAATGCCATGAATCCCCTTGCCCCTAAAGTAATCTCAATTTGAATAATAAACCCCAGATGTTTAATACTATCCACCTGGAAAAAATGAGGTAGAAATTTCTGAGGAAGATTTGCTTAGAATTCTGTCTGTATATCCACTGTCCTCTATAGGCTATTTCAATATGTCCCGTAGGCAGAGAGATACTTCTGGATCACCCCTCTTTCAAGAGGCATGGAAAAGAGATCACATATCTTTAATGAGTGTATCTGTTTGTAATGCTTGTCTGAAACGTTTTGAAATGCAGCAAATGCTTTTCCAGGTTTTCTTGTGTATGATTTTGTATATATGTTTAGATACATAGCTGCACATATACATGCTAGTCTCTCTCTCTATATGTGGACATGTGTTTGTATGTGTCCTCCCATTTGTAGGAAAATGAAGAACAGAAAGCATTGTACTGCATCTCTTTAGTGTATCATGGTGGAGTTCTTGTGTGATTGACTTCCTAACAAAAAAAAACCTCAACCACAATTAATATATTTTTCCCATTTCTTTCAGATGCTTGAGCAATGGTTGCTGCATTACCAGCAAAGTACTGTAGATGCTATGCAACCCAGACACCTCAGTACACCCTGGTATTCCTAGTTGCTATTTTTGTGTACCTCCTGCCCTCTCTCCTCATGCTCCACTCTCCAGGATCCTCCCAGCTGCCAGGAGTGCTTCAGCCACCCTTCCACCCAAGTGCCTTCTCACAGCCAGGACTAATGAAACCTAAACGTGAACATCGGACCCACCACTGAAGCAAAAGCAGATTGATACATTAGAACACTTTTGTAGAGCGAAAACTTAGAAAAACTTGTTTGTTTGTTTACTTGTGTTTTTTAAAGAATGACGTTTACATTTGAAAATGTAATTACTTAATGTATTTATATATATGGAGAAAAAGTGGGGGGATGATGGTTATCAGTCCATCAGTCCAACATAATTATGTTTAAGTGAGGAAAAATGTGTCTTAATTTTTTGGGTGTATGGTTGAGACTTCCTTGCTCTGATCAAGACTGCACTTCAGTAACACAGAGCTTCTGGGTCTTATTTTAGCAGAGTAATGGAGGGCCATGCCAACAGTGAAAATTACTTTGGATATTAAACATCAATTATAAACATTTATTGATTCAAAAAGGTGCTTAGTTGATAAGGATGCTCTTATTAACACTCTTTAAACTTATTATTGGTAGAATTGTCAGATTTGCAACCTAAAGCATTCTTTAGTAGGGGCTTTATTTAGGCCAAACAGAATTGAACTAGAAACCCTTATGTGAAAGAGAAGAGTTACTGATTTAAACACGTGAAGCTATCACTGTTGTCTGACTTTCAAAAAATTATTTACAGTTGCCCTGTTTTCATCATATTCTACATTGCCTTGTAATAAATATACCATGACCATGTGGAGCAAACTGAACCCAAACCACTTTTCCACCTCTGCTGCAAAAAGCACTTTGACATCCTGAATCCTGATGTGGGTTTTTGAAAAGGTGGCAATGCCGCTATTACTTAATGTGGTAACATATGAATTTAAGGTTCCATTTATAAATATTCTGTTAGTATTTATTGTGATTATCACACCAAGCTACCTTCTCTGGTAATTGATTTTAAAGCGTGTAATCCATCAATAATACATTCACAAATAATGATATTTTAAAGCTATTTTTGAAAGTGTATCACCATATGTAGATATTGTCAAAGCATGGCCTACTCTTAAGTATAGTTCCATGGGTTATAGTCATGTATACTTTTAAAGTTAAATGAATAATAATAAGGAATTTACAAATGGAACCTTAATATATATCCAGTTACCCTAATTATAGTATTTTTGTATTGTTACCTATGTCTGCTGTATATAGAACTTCTTAAATAATGCTGAAGGGGTACCAGTGTTTATTCTAAACAGATACAACAGTTACTCAGATAAACAATAGTATAGACATGTTTAACATTTTTGTTTTGTTTAAGATGTATGATGAGCTTTGTTTGCAAAAAGAACACAGACTGGTGTAATTTTATTCATAGATGGGAACCTGATAGAAGAATACAGTACCTCCGCCTTCTTCTAGGGCACAGTGAGCTAAATGTTAAATCAACTTTTTCTCTCTTGAAATAGATTTTGTGGCTATATTCATTAGAAAGGAATCAACAGTTGCTGGCTTTATTGCACATTTTATAGTATTCATATTATCAATTTTTTTTAATTTCGGTTTGTTTTGTTGCTGTTTTTTCTTTTGTTTTAGATTTTTTTTTGTTGTTTTCACAAATCCTCTTCATGAGGTTTCTAAATATTTCAGTTTCTTTTGGTGTTTCAAATGGCATCCCCAAGTTCCAAGCATAAGGGAGGATGACTTCATTAAATGTAATGAGTAATGGCTGTGTAGGGTTTTTTGTTTTGTCGGAGAGAGACATCAGTTTAGGGATGAAGATGTTAATATTTGGACTGTATCATAATTTTCCTACTCTATGTAAATTATTTATGATGGTTTTTTTTTTTATTTCCTTCTCTTTTTTTCCTTGCAAGTGTGTGTGGGAGAGTGAGATTGATGAAATTTCATTTTGTTTTGCCAAAGATTGTAAATAATTATTTATTTGTTTACAAGGACGGACATTTATCAATTGACGTCCTGATTCATTTAGTCAGATCCTCATTTTTATATATATATTTTAAAAAATTAATAATAGGAAATAAACTGTAAAAAGGTTTTATAATCCAAAATCTCTTTACCTTTTTTATAGTTACAGTTTTTCTTTAAAGAAAGTATTCCATTCCACTAAGCCCTTAGTTAAGCCTCTTGCCTTGCTGTAAACCAGTTCATTTCAAGCAAACCAAGAAATCTGTTGCTTTGCCAAAAAATCCCTGACTCTCTGCTAAGATTGTAAACAGCAGGTTTCCTAGTATCTCTGACAAGACATCATTCCCCATGAAGTCTTTATCTGGCAAACCATCACAGGTTTTATTTATAGCATTGTAAATGAGAAATTTTGGTCCTGCTCCTCTGTATTGTGTCTTGGCCCATGAGTTTGAACAAATATATCTTATTTTGCAACTGCTGCTTCTGAGTCCCATCTGAGTCATTGGGATTCGTTTGTGTGAGTGGGGAGTGCCTTCCTGCTGGAGAATTTCAGGAACCAGTGAGTCATCACAAACAAAACAGAATAAAATACAAGAAAATAATTCTTAGCAAGAGACGTCTTTCCTGTAAGTATAAACTACTCCCAGGGAGGGGAATTTGAATTGGATTAGGAAAAATAAGAATGCCCAGCATGTCAAAATGCCAGTTTTGAGGTTTGAACACAAATTACAACTTTTCTTGGCCTTACAAATACCCTAGCTACTTGGTTGCCTTTGCCTTTGGTTCCCATGAGAGTACTTGAAACATTACACAAGAAAACCATGTAGTCTTCAGTACCTTTTTTGATGAGTTTTTAAAAATGACACAAATGTTCAGTCTTATAGACAGCTGCAAGGACATCAATGGTTGACATTATTCAGCTAATAGAGTGATCAAGAACTTGTTATCCACTTCCTCAAGAGTTTTGTAAAACTCTGGTATGGATCTTCATGAGAGTTTTGAACATGAGCACATATTTATGATTCTATGGGAAAAAAATCTCATCATGACACCAAACAACCCCCCAAAAAACTAAAGTCAGGGAAATAAGATGACTGGAAATGTGTGAAAACATAACAGCAGCACTTTAGTACAGGGTCTCAGAACAACAGTAGGGAAGGACCAAAAAAAGCAAAATTACTGTGAATGAGCAGGTTCACCTAAAGCAGTGGCATCCTCTGACCTGTGTCCATTGTTCTAACTTTTTCAGGCTTGTGAAGATACTCAGAAGTATTTGCGTGATCTGGTAAAAGTACATGTTTAAAAATGTCACAGTCTACACATCTGGCTCCCAAAAAGAGATGGGTATGGAAGAAGGTGGTCTGAAGGTCTTGTGCAGAGGCTGTTTTTTCTCACAAGGGGATGCTGAGTAGAGCAGGTGAGGATTCTGCCATTAACACATGAGTAATACGAGGCAGAATTTTTTTCACTTCCTTGGGCATCCAAGGTTCCCGCCTACTAAAATTCAGTGAGGAATTTCCTCAACTTTAAAATACTTATTATATTCTGTATGTATCTAACTGGTTTTGGGGCAACCAGCAAACCTGGAAATCCTGAAATCCCAAAAGCCTCCTAAAATTAAGTTCTGATGAGACTTCTTGACCACTTCTAAAACATGGGGGTTTGGGGTAAACGTCAGATAAGCCACTGAATTCTGAAAAGTTAAGCCGAACTCACAGTATTTAAGGATCTGTCCACTATAAGAGAAGCAGATTTTTAATGGGTTCTTAGACAAGGAAAGAAAATAATTCCACCCAAGGATTATACCTGTGATTTTGCATATCAGGCAGCCCAAATAATTGTATCAAGAATGATAACATATTTGCATATTCCTTGCTAGCTACACGATGGGATAGGAGCTGAACAGCTATCACCCTCATCTTGGTCAGCTCAGTGGGAGTTTTGCTATGGACTTGAGTGATAGCTGGATGAGATTCAGTCTTTGGCTTTGTGCTGCAGATGTCCACAGAGCAAGACTTCTACTGCTTGCATGGGAACATCTGCTCTCTAGAGCCATTTGAAAAAAAAAAAATTAATAACTTGGCACTGCATTGTTTCCATTGTGGAGAAGACCACCCTTGTAGAACAGGAAGGGGGGCTTTGAAGGAAAAGAAACCTGGTGCTGGTTAAACCAAAGATTCTTCTAATCTATTATCCTGCTTCTTGAAAGCTGCCAGTATCAAATTCACTAGAGGAAGGTGTCACCTATTTATCATTAAAAACCACACATTAGGACTCCTAGAGGAGAAACATCATTCTTAGCCCCAGACAGTTAATGGGTGGGTCTGCCTTTGTGCCTGTGTGGGTTTTGCACTAACATAACTGCAAGTATTGTTGTTATTCATATAAATATCCCAGATTTTTAATCCCAATTCTCCTCCTATTGAGAGCTCTGAAGATGGATTATATACTCTATGCAGAATAAATTTCCTTTTACCAATTTCAGGTCTGTTGCTGTTTAATTTCATTGACAGGCTGGATTTCTCCCAGACTTTGGAAAGGAATGAATAGTATATATTTCATCATAAAACTATGTGTTAGAAGAACAATATCCTACTTTGCTTTTAGTGCTTGTGTGCATGTGTCTGTAACGGGTTCATGTGGTACATCAAAGGTACAAGAATTTCTTCTGCTTGCTGAAAAGATCAGCTGTTGTGTGGCTGATATTTTGTTGTAGGTACAGGATGCTCCCCACATTTATGACCTTCTCCAAAACTATCATTTTACCTCTTGTGCAGATATGTCATATATGCACTTGCACACACAGAGAGAAAAATCTACGTATTTTGCAGAGGTTAAGTATCATTCTGCCCTTGGCTTGTTTTTAATGCCTTACCTAGCCAGCTGCTACTGGCCACAGTTGGATCACAGTTGGAGAGATCTTTTACAACCTTTTCTCTTGTCAATTATCATTGATCGTTACCTGTTCCTGATATATTTAGAGCTCAAAGTATTTAGTGTTTCTCCTTTAGAAGCAAATTAATTTCTTTTCAGACACCTGCTGTAATTTCTTGTTAATTTTCAGCACTGCTAAATGCACCAGTCTCTGGAAGCTGAAGGGTTGCATTGCAGATCACACTTCAAATCTTAGCAACAGCTGTAATAAGGTAACTTGTAACTTAGAAAATTATTTTAGTTATTGAGGTTGTATATTTTAGTCATTGAGATTCAGTAACTTCTGGCAGATAGTCTTGACAACCCCCTTATAAGCTGATTTTTCTCTTTAAATAATACTGATGGAAAAGAAAACAAAGGAGAGGATAGCAAGCTGCAGGTGCTTTAGCAGCTGAAATGGATAATTCTTGAACAATGCTTTTTTCATATATGTGAAGAAAAAGAAACCTAATGGTTTCAGTTTCATGCAAGGCTGATCATTCAGTCCAGTTTACTTCCTGGAGCTTCTGCCTTCTTGGAAGTAGCAACAACCTCCAGTAGAAAGACATTTTTAAGGCACGCCTTGCTGGTGAGACTGGAGTACTTTTGAGTTTACAGTACTTTAGAACTGGAGCCCAAGGAAATTAATCTGTCCTGGTTTTTAAAGATTCAGCTCAGTGTCTAGGTTTTTGCAGCCAGAAGCAAAGGACCACCCAGCTGGATGTGGATGTAATCCAGTGGGTTTAACTATATGCAGTAGCTCACTCTGGATGTTGAAGAAATAGGGACAGTGTTTAGAGCTGAAACTATTGACAACTGGAAGATCAACCTTTCTCAAGTGAGATGAAGTTCCAAAGATAATGTCAGTCACTGTTCTAGAAAACAACAGTTCTTCATTTATAAAGTTCTAATGCTCATAAAAGAGAGGGAAGAAAACCAGAACACTGTTAAATGCTCAAGTTAGTATTCACACGATTTTGAGAGAAATGGAGCATACACAGGCAGTAAAATGGAAATACATCACATTATTTGTTTGGTTTTTTCTTCTTGGAAATTCTTCCTTTTAAGTAATTGCTTTTTAAAAAGACAGAAATAAAGAGTGACTTTGCTTTCAGATGTTTTAGTAATATATCAGTGTAAAGCTCCCACTTATTTCAGAAGGAAGCAAACTCAATTTTACAAATAGGGTACCATTATTTTCTTACACATAGGATACAATTTTTTTCTACAATTCCAAATCCCTCCATAGGATTTAATTCATTGCTTTTGGTTGAACATTTTATAGTTTTCTTTGTTTATTTAACAATATTTAAAAAGTCAAAAATGAAATTTTTGGGGGGGGGGGTCAGCTTACTTGACTCCACCAAAGACTGGTGTCCAAAATTGAAATACACCTTAAATCAGTACTATTCATTATGTGAAAAGAAATGAAGCCATTCATGGTTACAGATAGGAAGATTTCCCAACTCTGCATAGAGGCTGTGTTGTCCATCACTGGACAATCAAGACACCTATTGTTCTTTATGCCTAGCATCAGCTGTGCCTGTGGTGTGAGAAGATAATATCCTCCCACTCTTAAACATAAGGGAAATGGAAGCTGTAGCTGAACAGAAATTGAGCAGAGAGATTCTGAACATTAGGACAATGACTTTATCACAAGATCATCCATTTTAAAACACGAAGACACAAGTCATTATGACAACAATATGAAAGAATCAGCTCCTGTTATTTGAATTTCCTCTAAAAACCATTTAACCTTCCTTTAAGAGAAATTCAGATAGGCAATCTTAACTGAATGCTTCCATATTCCCTTGTTTACCTTCTAGTTATTAATTCAACCAGGGAGATGCTGGAGACATAGATCAAAAGAACTCTTTCCTGCTATCTTGTTAGATTTGGCAGGTTGAGACCAAAACATTGTAAGGTCCAGATTTTGAAACATATCTACAGTTTTGAGTACAGAAAAATGTTTTGGAGCTAATGCCTAATAAAACAAATGAACCTGGTATTTAATATATTATCTGAGTTTATTATTAAGACAAATAATATTTATGGAATATTTTCAAAGTGGGGGTGAAATATTTACTATATTATATTTAAAGATGTGTGGATAATATCCACTTTTTGCAGTGATCAAAGGGTGTTTCATGTAATCTTTTTAGTTCTTAGTGTTGTTTTTCTCTGTTTCCATCTACAATAACATAAAAATGAGGAGATGATTTTTGTTACTAGCAACTATTCTTAAGTGCATGGAAGACATGAAGTCTGTTTTTCACTGAAATCACATGCCCTGGGCAGGAATGTTCTATCCAGAACCATTTGACTCTCTTGTGAAGAGGAAGAAGTGTTCTCTTCCAGTTCTCTTCCAGAGGGCATTAACAGCCTTCTGATGATATAGCACACAACTGAGTTACTGAAATCAGAACCTGGCATCTGTGGCATGAATCCACTTGACCTGACAGCCAAAGAAATAGTCAAGGTAAGAAGTCCTGCTTACAGCTATCGTGGGTGCAGTCTTCTACAGAGAAGCAGAGGATACGTGCCAAGGCCGTGGATAGTTACTTCAGGCACTGAGCTTTGCAGATCAGCTCCGTGGCTTCTGTGTTGCCTATACTGAAAATAGTTTCCCCTATCCTTATGCCAATGCATCTGTGTACAATGTAGTTCCAGATTTAACACCTGAATACTGCTCTTAAGATTTATTTCTTTTCTTAATGGTGCATACAGACTAAAATTAAACAGACTTACTTGCTTATTTCTGGAACATTTGTGCCAGAGCTGCTTTTTTTTTTTTTTTTTTCCTTCTACAGTCTGGGGTTTCACAGTGCTCCTGTATGTCCCAGAGCATGGAAGGATTTGAAAGAATTTTTAGAGAAACTCCAGTGCAAACCACAGTAGTGTTATAATACTGGAAGGATCATTGTTTGTGCATTTTCTTTCCTGTACAGACAAGTTCATAATGTGGTGGGTCCTATTTCTCAAAAAGTGTGCATTGTTTAGCTCCATAATTATATACATACTTTCTTCCCTCTTTTGTTTCTCCTGACAGAGCATTAAGTATTGTGATCTAACAATGCAGTTGGTAGATCACAGCCTATTTCATATCAGCTATTACTTTATATCAACTTTTTAGGTCATGCACAATTCCCAAAACAGAGTGGTGCCACTGTAGTTTTTGTAGTACTTCCAGAAAGAAAAGATTATTTGTAAAACTGTTGCATTAATTTCTATAGTTTCAAAAGAAATTAAGGTGTGTGTTTTCACATATGGCCTTCTTATCAAGAGGAAGTTCACTTTTCTGTCCAATTTCGATGCTATGGTTATGGAATGTGCATATGTATAAATATCAATGTGCATTTTTTGTGCTCCTTCCTGCAATATTCTAGTAAAGTTTTAACACTGAGGAATGGCTTGGAAAACCTTTGGGCTGTGACATCTAAACAATTCAAGACACGAAACTGGTAGTTCTCAAGAAGAAAGATTAATTTTTCAAGACACTGTAAACATTTCACTGTGATTAATAAGTAAGGTAATAAATGGAAGTACCTTTACCACTTCTACTGTTCATTCAGTAGTCTGCATAGATGTGTCCTTGTGGGATAAGCCAATGTTGGCAATTTGCCTTATGACTGCCAGTTTTCCATTGACATGTCCAAAATTTTGAGATAAAAACATCATTCTTTAACAAAAAGCTTGACACTTCTGTAGCAAAGGTTTTGCATTTGAAATGTAAAATAAAACTGAAACTGTGAAAAGTTATTAATTCAAAAGGAAACAATCTCAGAGCATATTAATTTCCTGCCATAACCATAGTTTTTTATCTGATCATCTGGGGCTGTGACACATATTTATGTCTGTGACATCTCCATTGCATGAGAAGTTGTTCCTTTTCTCCAAGGGGTAACCTACCCTTAGGAGTGGGGAAAACAGAAAATCCTCGCCTTTTTACCTGCCAGAGATTTTGGAAGTGCATAGCAATGCCAAAGTGGTGGGAGTCAATCAGCATTACAGAAAAAATAAAATTAAGACAACAAGACCAATGGTAGGAATTTGTTTTGCTATTTGCCAGGTCCAGCAGCATAAAATAGCAGTGCCTGATGGGGGCTTTTAGGGATTTCCAAATTTTCTTTCATTTATTTCCTGAAGTATATTAAGCCAAAGGGATTTTTTTAAAAAAACTTGTCTAATACAGAACTGTGAATGCCAAAATATCTGTTACCTTATCTATCTAAAGTTCTTTTCCATTCACTTCTGTTGATGATTCTTCAGGGAGTAAATTGCAGAAAAGCAATCGTCCTTATTTTTATACTAAATGAAACACATTTTGTATACTATAAGGAGAATTGTTTAACAGTCAGAGAGAGTTTTTGCTTATTTAGAAAATGTTAGGAAGCTTCATCAGTGCTAGGGATTCTGCCATGGAGGAAGGGAAAAGTCCAACCCTTGTGATGAGACTGAGATAATGCATGGTGAGGAGCAGGGGGAGTGCCTCTGAATTTGTGTGGTTCAACTCTGAGGCACAAAACCTTGGGAAATTCAAGAAATAAGGTCTATTAATATTGGTTTTCTGCTGATTACTGAGTCAAGGACATTAACTTTACTCACTTTACTCACCCTGTTAGTCAGTCACAAAGCATTTGTGACTATATCTGTACGAATAGACAAACCTGTATTTAGACGTATTCAAAGTAAATGCTCACATGCACGGAGCTTTGCATGCAATTCACCATGAAAAATGTACTTATTGCACAATTCCTGTTAACAACGGCATAGCTGCTGACTCAAAATAATCATAGACAAAAAATATCAGTACTAAACTCTTAGGCTCAGTGGCAGATGGAGACATATTGCGATGATTTGTGCTGCAAAGGGGCCTCCATTTTTTTACAATATTTATGCCAATATCACTTTACTGAAGCTATTGAAAAGCCAGCAGAAATCTGTCAGATGGAGGCATGTAACATTCCAGATGTGGCTTAGAGGAATGAGTACAGGAAAAACAGCAGCAGTAAAACTGCACGGAATTTTATAGTGACTGACAAACCACACAAAAGAGGTGGGCAGAGGGAGAAAGATACTCTGTTCAGGTGATACTCAGTACTTGCAGAAATGTATGGTCTAGTCTGCAGAGACTATCAGCCAGTATCTGAACCACCTAAGATGCCAGCTGGGGAGCTGCTGTGCTGTGTGCATCAGAAGCCATCTGCTAGGATTTCTTTGTTGCTGTGCATTTTTTATTAAGTAACTATAAAATCAAATTCTCGCTTCACTTGTGCAAAGACAGGATGAAGAGTTCGATTTATGCATAAAATACAGACATTATCTTCCTCAGAGTGAGCTTGCAGAGATTTATTCCTTTTGCTTGCAAATTTTTTATTTTTCGTTGTTTTTTTTTTTTTTTAGTATTTTTAGAACAGTATGAATGCCACTGATCCATGTTCATAGCTAAGAAATACTGAGGGTTCTTAAAGATGAAAACAGAAATTATGTGAGATTGTTGATGTTGAACTGAGGGCAACTATTAAATCATGTTTCCCAAAGGAATCCTGGTCATGAAGGATTGGCTATCCCATTTGGTCTGTGTACCACAATGCCCTATTTGCAGATATAGATGTAAAAGTTTATTTCCAGATATGTGAGACAGAAGATGTTATGGTAAATAAAGGGGGCAGGGGAGGAAGGGGAGAAGACAAGAAAACCAACCAACAAACACAGCCAGAAATGGCATTTCAACATCTGAGTAGATATCTACACCCGGCTTAATTTTTTATGCATTCTTTTCACTTAGAGTAGGAAAAGTCTTTTCTTGGAACAATTTTTTTGGTTTTTAATTTAGATGTATAAGATAGGACAAGTAAAGCTGAAAAGCTAAAATCCAAGCCAAACAAGTATGCACTTAAAAAACCGTTCTTTTGGATGCAGAGTGAAAACACCATTCCTGTTGTGATTTACTGTCTTGGGTTGCAATGCAGGATGTAACCAAAAGTACGTATTCTATTGCCAGCTGTTAAAACCAGTTGGGGAGGTGTTGTTTTTATCTCTTCCATGATCCATCCTCTCTCCAGGGGATATCTTCTGTTAATGGGCCATTAAGACTCACCAATGACTGATAAAATTACATCATCCCATTGGAAGATTCTCCACCCAGTGGGAGGAGCCAAGCATTCCTACCTGGATAAAACCTGAGATTCAGAACAGCAGGACAGCCTGCTTCCACTGGATTCCCAGAGGAAGACTGGACCCATCTTGCCACTACTGGATCCTTCTACAGGATCATCTCTGCTCCAAGAGAACGACATCTGTCACTCCAGGAGGACTTCATTGGACTTCTACCAACACCCTGAACAACAGGGTGTTCAGGTCATATTCTGACTCCATCAGTGGGGGTTTGTTCGTTGTTTGTTCCTTTGTTTGCATTTTTGTACTAGTACATTTTTATTTTTTATATTCCTAGTAAAGAACTCTTATTCCTATTCCCATATCTTTGCCTAAAAGCCCCTTCATTTCAAAATTATAATAATTTGCCGGGAGGGAGTTTACATTCTCCATTCCAAGGGAAACTCCAGATTCAGGTCTGACACCCATCTTTCAAAACCAAGACATCTACTCAAAAATGAATATAAAATCGTAATTATTCCATATCTTTCTGGAACAGCTTTTAAGTGAGAAAATTTCTCTTACAAACTCCTAATGGGATATAAATAAAATCTTTTTTTTTTTCAAGGTGCATTTAATTTTATCTAGGCAGATAAGAGCAAGTGTTTGTTTGACTATGTAGATTCTGGAGGATGCACTGCCTGTGTTCGCTGGAGTGACTTCATCCAAGTTGACCTTGGGTTTGACTCACCTCCCTGCACTCAGGCATTTGAATAGAATGACTAATTAATGACTTATTTCTGAGCTTAAGCAAAAGAACTCTGACCAGACAGAAGGACCCAGATGCTTGTGATTCTGGATCCTAGCAGCTGCATTCACTTGATATTGCTAGTTTTAGAGTTATTAACAATATTGGAATAGATATAAGTCATCTTCTAAAAATTTAGTAATGCTGCTGTGATGTATAGGTCACTGCTTAGATATAAGAAAACTCATCACTAAGCCAAAAATCAGTTTTGAGTAATTGTTCCAGCTGGCTCTGCTTGGAGCAGGGGGGTTGGGCTAGACATTTTCCAGCAGTCCATTCCCACTTCAGCCTCCATGACCCTATAGAAAATGATGGAAAAAATGAAGGAGCTCTTACACAGTGCTAGAAGCACTGGATTCAGGTGCTTCACTGTTAATGGCAAAGCTTCAACAGCAAATTAGACTGAGCAAGACAATCTGTAATCGGTGGTGAACTTAAATATATTTTAAGATATGTGATATGTGTGAGGCTGTACAGGTATCTTATATATACTCTGCATTTAGTACCACATGCAGACTATCAGATTACACAGATCTTGAAGAAAGACAGGGTCCTGACTACAGATACAGAAAGTGAATGTAGTCCTACCTAGATCAGTAGATGTCTAAAGCTGGAACTGGCTTTAACCACTAACAGAACTATCTGAGAAGTCCCAAGATACCTGCTTTCCATCAGAAAGTTAGACACTTGGAGAGAATTGTGATGATGCATCTTCATGAGGACTTCCACCTGCTTATTCCTCTGACTGAAAGTCATTTGCTTTGACAGCAGTTGAAATGAGAAAAGTTCAAAACAGAAAAAAAAAATCCAGTCAAAAGAAGTAAACCATTCAGGATCCAGAACATGCTTTGTATCAATTTTACTGTGAAAAATTAACTAGCAACTGAAGTAGGGTTCTTACAAGTCCTAGTTTCTCAAGCCGGCACAATCATGCTCTCCATCTGTCTATCATCTGCTAGTAAATGACTTACAGAAGTTTTAAGCTCATTGGAGAGCTTTTTAATTGACTTGACAGAGCTGAATTTGACAGACATTTTGAACATGATAAAGTACATATGATTTTTGTGCCAATAGAATTGATTAAGTTTTCCAAGTGGATTCTCTTTTTACAAGTAAGTTACAAAAAGACTAAAATATTTCCTCATAATTAGCAGATCTCTAGTCTCTTTCTCTTTGATGTCTTATAAGCTTATGAGGAATGAAAATTCAGCTAAAAGACATAAGTGATTGGAAGCCAGTCATTAGTTCCAGTGCCCATGGAGTTGTCTGTGTCCCTGTAAATACCTCAGAACACTGATGAGTGGTCTATTCATGTGAAACTAAAACAAACAAACAAAAAAACCACGTTGTAATTTCTTTCTTCTGTATTAGTACTAGTCAAGCCTCATGGGTAACTTGTTAAGTACTGCACAAGCACAGTTTGGGGTGCATTTTGCTGTCCTGGAAAATCTGTTAAGTGCCCACAATTAAGGGTACACGTGTTCAAGCCTGTATGGAAGTCATGAGTGGAGGGGAGGACTGATGGAGAATCATGTAATAGGCAGGTCAAGAGGGTTTCCTCTAATTTCCATAGAAGGTCATAGAAGAACAGAACAACACACACTTTTCCCAAATGCCAGGTTTTGTCTTTTCTCATTAGTCTCTAATGGGAAGTCTTAGGCAGGATTTGAAAAGCTGTGTGGAATGAGTTTAGTTTGTCCTCTAGCAGGTAAGATATTTTAGACTCATTATCTTCCTTCATGGTATTGGATACTGGCATTGTCTATGGTAATACGGATAAAAGATATGCATTCAGGGGGAAAGGTAGGAAAAGAGTTAGGGAAAAAAACCCTCATGCCTTTCAATGGTCTGCTACTTCTATTTCAATGAAAAATAGTTTTATTCTATATCAAATCGTTGCTGTAAAATAGGAAAGATCCATGGCCCACATCCATGCTTCCTCCTCAAGACACCACAGTCTCTCTCTAACCCATTCCTGACAGATGATTTTCTTGCTCCATTCTTCGGAGAAGGAATTTCACAACTGCCCTAAGTATTACGCTTAACCACAGCTACAGACACAGAATTTAGAAGAATTTCCCTAATTCATGAAGTATTTCTAGCTGCTCTTTGAACCAATTATTTCTTGTCCTATCCACAGTGAACACAGACAATACTTCACTGCCAAACTCTGTGGCAACTTTTTACATATTTGAAGCTCTACTTTTTTTTCTATATGACTTCCTTCCATGCAATCCAGTATCAATTTATTCTCATAAGTAACACATTATAGGGCCCAAACCAACTTTCTTGTTTTCCACTGCACTGTTTTCAGGTGTCCTGGTTTTTTAACATGCTTGTTAAGAAATGCCCCAAATCTGATTCGAAGCGGAGCAGAAGGATTGCATCATGTGTCTTGCAAAACCACTCTCCAGTTTACAAATACCCAGTATGAAGTTTAATTTTTTCAGAAGTTTATTTTGTGGTCACCTCCCATGTACAGTACTGCTCAAATTCTGTGCAACTACTTTCTGTTTGGACAGCTGATTGCTCTTCCACTTGTCTGTATCAGTTGTCTGCTGCTATAGGTGGACTGGAGGAATGGTTGACCCTTTTGAGAGCAGGACTGATTTGTTCTTTCAAGATCTGGATGTCCTTTGCTGCTGTGAACTCAGTGCTGTGAGTTCCTTTCTGAACCTGCATAGAAATAAGGTAAAGAAGCAAAAGTATATAACGTTGATTTCCTTTCTGTTATTGAACTTAACAAAGCTGCTGGTCTCTGTAAAAAAAGCTTAACAGTTTTACCAGTCTCCACGTGGATAAGTAGGTAAGAACATGGCTACAGATGCTGACTAGGTCTCTTTAAATACTTATTGCAGTTTCTGAGGTCCTTCTTGGTAAAAAGATGCTTTCTTTGAACGAGAAGTAATTTTGTCTTAAAAGATGGGCATTGCTTCAATCCAGCAATCCCAGTGTGGAACAGCTTATCCCAAATAAGGAATTTCATTTGATTTCTGACTACAAACTAAATCTGATTAAAGAACTTTCAGGGAACTGCTGCCTAATTAGCACTGTTAAGCTAACACTATTGCATCTATTGACAATAGTACCAATGACCATCCTGGGAGAACATGAAAGCTGAGAAGAAACTGTGCTATTATACATGAACTGCCCTTTACAGTTTCGGCATCACAGCAGGTGGACACAGGAGAAGTAGGAATGTCCCCAGCAGATCCTGCTGGCCAAGGATTTCAAATTGCAACCCCATACTGTGTGTGCATACCAATAGAGGAGTACACATATGGACAAATACTTGAAGTGGAAATAAATGTTTCAGCAGTCATACTTTGTAACAGTAGTGAGAATCAGAACCTCATGTTTGCAACTCTTCATCACTTCTGTGTGGGAATATCTGAAAGCCTTAATTGTCCATGGACCTAATCATGAGGTGATGATCACTGCCAACAAAGTGCTGAGAGCTCTCAGCTCTCACTGCAGTCAGAATGGGGACATGAGGATACTCTGCTTCTCAGCAACAGCAGCATCATCCTGCCTCTCCAAACACGTGCTGTTTGCTGAAGTTCCTGACTGAGCACATTGTTGTTCCTAAACAAACAGCAGCAGCTCAGCTGGAGTCCCAGCTGTACTCAGGCCAATAGCCTCAAATCCCTAGTGTCCCTTCAAAGAGATCTGTTTCTCACTCTAGTGAAGAAAAACACATTTGATCTGTGACTGGAAGAAGACCATTCTTTCCCCCATCCTCCTGTGCCTTTCACATCTCCTTGAATTGCATCTCCTACCACCAGTGTGCAAGGGAAGCCAATTGTGGTGATGTCAGGACTCCTCCAAGCAGACTACGTGTCGTGAAAGAGCTGCTCCTCCTCGGAGACCTGGAGCAGCGCCTGGAGTGAGCACAGGCTGCCAGCCTTGGAAAAACATTCCTGTTCTTGAACAGGGTCAAGGGGCAGTGGCGGCCCAGTGATTCATCAAATCAATCAGGCACCAAGCAGCAATTCCAGCAAAAGGATCCAAAGTAAACACTCTGATTCTGAGAAGGATAAATGACACAAGAAGCTGAAGGAGTCCTTGAAGAAATGGCATGGCAATATTTCATTAGACCACCTATTGCCACAATTAAACAGCTCCATTCTGTACAAGCATAAGGTGATGAGGTCTTGAAAAATAGAGAAGCTCTGCAGGAAGGATGGGATGTGTTCTAACTCAAAAAGCAGGCTTAAAAAAGAGCTTCAGAAATCCTTGTCCTGAAGCTTGGGGCGGGGAAAAAAAAGAAAAAAAAAAAAAAAGAAAAAAAAAAAAAAGGCAATTTTGTCTACAAGAATTCTTTGGGTTAGTTCTTTCTGAATGTATATTGACATTAGTTGTTTTGGGTTCTTTCTAATATATGACAAATGTTTACTAATGCCAGGACTATGATGACAGGATTACTATCAGTGTTTTAAATCTCATAAGCAATGATTGTGTGTACAGTGTATTATTTTCATTTTTACTGGTAAGATAAGGTTTTGTGCAACTTGATAGAAAGGACATGGGTTTTTTAATGGTACTCTCCTCAAAATCTGTTAGGCTAGATTTATTCAGAAAAGTGAGACTCTTGAAAGCTAAGTCCCATATTACTAAATTCATAGTTATCTTGTAGTCCTAATGCTTGTGGTCCAAATCTTTGGCTACTGTCTTTCTGACAGTGTGGTGATTTTAAAGGCTACAACAGCCCAGCCTCCCTCCAGCTAAACCCCTAGGAGGGAGCGAGGGAGGGAAGGAAGGTGGCAGGTGACAAAGGGCCCAGAAAGATTGTTATTCAGATGCACTCAAATGTTGTTCTGAACTTCTCTGCTCTGAAAGACTTGGCAGGGCTGATTCTTTTGTAAAACTTGAGGTAGTTTGTGATTCATACGAGGTTTGGTGGTCTTTTAGTGAAGCACAGAAGCAGGCCTGCCAAACCAGGTGTTTCAGAGATGCAAAGACAGTGTGAGAGGTTTCTGCCAGCCATACAGACAAGTTACAGTTGCATTCATGCTCACTTTTTCAGAAAACCAGAAAATCAAATGTGTAATCCCACATAGGAATTGGAGCCAGAATTTGTATCTGTTCCTTAGAGCTATTTTCCCTGCTATTCTCTTTCAGTATGAAGCTTTGCCTTCCAGCAGGACAACAGCCATCCCACTGCATGAATTTCTGCTGCTTCTCCATGAGGCAGTTAAATAGGACATGCTGTGTTGCAATGTAGCTTCAGCTTTGCTGGCATCCCACTGGAAATGACCTTTGGCTTTCTTAGACAAGTTATGATAGTGACACAGGCTGTGCTGGTGGAAGAGGTTTCATCTTTTTATTTAATGAAATTCTGTAATGGAGAAAGATAAGTGTTTTGGGGGGGGTTTTTAATTGTCATAAAAATTGTTTACCTATTTCTATGATAGTCACCTCTGCTCTTCCTGGTGCACTCTCAGAAATGAAACCTCATCCCTGCTGTTCTGTTTGGATGAATGGAGGAATCATTCTGTATCCCATCACAGCTGTTGAAAGGATTGTGAAAGGGTTGTGTATGAATCAAGGGTTCCACAGCAACCAGGGGCAGCTGCAGATCAGTGGCTTCACTGTGTTCTCAGGAGATCAAAAAGTCTTTGTAATAGTCTCTGTGCAAAATACAGTTAATTTCGTAGATACATATATTTATACTATTAAATCAATACAGGTTAAATATATGGTTCTATGAACTTGTGGCTTGGTACAGTTCTGCCATGCCTAATTTCAGTCAGATGGCTCCTGCCTATCAATGATACTTATGGTGTAACAAGGTGTTTCAACATAATTTATGGTTTCTATGTGGCAAGAAAAGTGCTGGACATGAGCACTGGCTGATAAATAGCCTGGCCTCAGATTATGAGCTCTGGAGGTAGGGGTGGGATTGGGTTTGTAGGGACTGAAGAATCAGGTAACAGGGAAACCTGTGTGAAAAGTGTCATTGAATACCTGCTGTTTGAAATTTAGTTATAATGGGATAATAGTAACCAGGAAACATTTTACATATTTTATTAGATGTCCAAAACCAAAAGTGCAGACACAGGGCATTGATTTATTTTTTTTTTTAATTGAACTAGTTTGAATGCAAAGTAGAATTCATATACATGCTTGCAAAAGACATGGATGCATGACCACACATGATTTTCTTTTTTAGGTCAGTCTTTGATGACTTTGTGGGTTTTTCACACATTCATGAACTTGACATGACAGGATGTGTCCATCTTATCATAGAAAATGTCACCCACAATTAGTGCAATTTTATATTATTGAAATGAATATAATATGGATTGAAGTTCAGACATTGAAAAAGTAAAAAAGGGACAGAAGAATTTACAATTGAAACATTAAATAGATTTTCTCATTTATTGTATAGGCACGTAAATCCTAATTGAATAATGCAGAAGAATTAAGTTGACATTTCTAATCAGTGTTTGAGTAGGAAAATAGGTGTTGTCATACACAAGACAGAACTCTGATCGTCTCATAGGTATGTACCATTAGAAAATATATACTTACCACTGTGAAACTGATCAAAAGACTTTATCTTAATAAACTCTGAGTAGCAATTTAGGACTTCTATGTCTTCCTGTTTTCTGCCAGTCTCAATTTGTTTAATCTTTCTTTTTAACTAAAATTTTCCAGACAGTTGATCAGTTTTCAGCTGTCTCCAATTAGTTCACATCTTTCTTGAAATACAGAGCTCTGCCCCTTACATAGCCCTCCATTTAGCAGTGTCTGCACAGTGCAGCAGAAAGCAGGACAACTTCATTTATTTTGCAGGCTGGATTCTTATTTGAATATGCAGACATGCTTTGTTTGGGTTTGTTTGACTGGTGTTTTTTTGCATCTGTATGACAATGCTGGTTGTTATTCAACCAGCTGGTTACTGTTAGTCCCACATCCCATTCTTTAGTAGTTGCTCTCCATTTTGTATATGTCAGCTTGATTATTTCTTTCAGACACTACCTATTGCTTCTTCTGATAAATTTCATCCAGGTATTTTTTTTGAGAGTAGCCTATACTGTGATATATAACTACTGGAATTAGTATAGTTTGTTTTGCATTCTGCATGGGTTAATTTGGTTTCTGAAAAGGCATGTAATAACACATCAGCAACACATGTGGTAGAAAAAACAGATTTTTCTTTTGTGACTTTTGAGGTCACACACCCAGTTTCAGCTGCACTCTCTACTGTGCAGACAGGAAAATGTTTCTCTTTGCCAGAGTTCCTTAGTCTGGTTTACCGCACTCTTTAGTCTAGGTCTCCTTTGTTTATGAAAAATTACCTTGCTCATTCCAGTGTTTGACCTGAGCTATCCCCTTGTGCAGTAGTGCAGAAGTCAGCTCTTGGAGAGCTTGGTCATGAAATCAGACTTGCTTCCAAGAACAGTGACATTTGTATAGTTAGATAGATTGAGAGTTTTTGGCAAAAAGACACCCTGACAACTGACAGTTGGAGCAAACACTGCATAAGTGTTTCAGTAAACTTTGTGGAAAGAGGAGGAATGGCTACCATCTGAAGATATGTCTTATAATTTAACCAGTCTTCAGCACTGGGTAAAAAAAGTGGCATGTCTGGGTTTCTGAAGGATGCTGAAGCAGTATGTTCTCTTCCTTTAAAATTCTCTGCTACCATTTATCAAGACATAATGAGAGCTTTTATTCATTATCTTCATGTTTCAAGCAGAGTAAAATATGTGGAGAATCTGTAGTATGAACTTCTACTCATTAACCTCCCAAGTTGCTTCGTATAAACACAAACACATCATACTGTGAGGGGATTGTAGAATGCTATTTATTAATTCATCTTAAGTCTGTAGTTTCAAATGTCATAATCTTTGGAAATCTATATGAGGGCTATAACCCTTGTGAGACCCCAGAACTCTTTTCTCATGGCTTTTGAGGGTTAGATAAACCATAGTGGGATTCTGTTATTTATCTCTCTTATGTTTGTTTTATTTACTAATTTTTTTATTCACTCCCCTTGAACCTTTCAGAATGAAATAGTATTGCTTAAGTCAAGGAAAAAGAAATGCAAGCCAAGGTTAAAGAAAGAAAGAGGAATATTTATAATTCAGACAATTCTGTAATTGTTTTGTCTGGGTCAATGTGATCTACAAAATCTTCCTTGGCAATGAAAATTCAAATGAAAAAATTTG